>CAVNYN010271567.1:0-15344 GCA_963692815.1 Nyctanthes arbor-tristis | reverse complement strand
CTCTTGTGTTCAATGGCCACTTATGCGTGCCTAAAAACAATGAGCTCTAGGATGAGATTTTAACTGAAGTCCATTCTACCCTATATGTAGCACATCCGATAGTTACTAAGATGTACAAACACTTGTATGAAACCTTCTGGTTGAGAAACATGAAGAGAAGTATTGCCAAGTTCGTTGCTAAATGTCTGTTGTGCCAACAAGTGAAAGCGGAGCATCAGCGATCGTCAGGGTTGCTAAATCCTTTAGATATCTTAGAATAGAAATGGGAAAATATTTGTATCGATTTTGTAGTGGGTCTCCTTAGATAGGCAAGTAAGCATGATGTCATTTGCGTTACTGTAGACCGACTTACAAAATCCACTTATTTTCTGCCAGTCCATATAAATCTCAATTTTGATCAGCTTGCTCAAATCTATATAAGTGAAGTTGTACGTCCTCATAGAGTGCTAGTATCTATTGTATCGAATAGAGATCCACTGTTTACTTCAAGGTTTTGGAAGCACTATGGACTATGATGGTTGCAAAGCTAAATTTCAGCATAGTCAACCACTCTCAGACAGAGGGACAGTCTAAAAGGACTCTCTGACAGAGTCTAAAAGGACTCTCTAGATATTGGAGGACATGCTGAGGGCATGTGTATTAGATCTGGGTAGTAGTTGGAAAACACATTTACCGTTGGCCGAGTTTACCTAAAATAATTGTTTTCACGCAACCATTGCTATGGCCCTATAGGAAGCTTCATGTGGTCGGTGATGTCATTCACCAATTTATTGGGACGAAGTAGGTAAGAGGAAGATGTTGGGGGCCAGAGTTGGTTGAGAAATCAGTTCAAGCTATTGAGAAGATCAAATCAAGGATTAAGGTCGCCCAGGACTGACAGAAAATTTATACTGATCAGAAAAAGAAAAACATAGATTTTTCGGTCGGGGAGAAAGTTTTTCAGATCGGAAGAGCACACGATGAAAGGTGTACTTTGTTTTGGTAAAAAATGGAAGCTACCAAGGTACATCGGCTTATTTGAGATATTGGAAAGAGTTAGAAACGTGGTGTATCGTTTGGCATTGTCTCTAGAACTTTCGGTAGTGCATAATCTATTCCACTTGTCCATGTTGGGAAAGTATGTTCCTAACCTAGGTCATGTACTAAATGTTGAGTCAATTAAGGTATGGAAAGATTTAACGTACGATAAAGTTCCAACGCCAATACTTGTTAGAAAAGAGCATGTCTTATGGAATCAAGAGATTCTATTGGTTAAGGTCCAGTAGGGTGGCCACAGTAGTGCAGAGGCTATGTGGGAAAGAGAAGCTGATATACTGAAGAAGTATCCAGAGTTAACATGAAGACTCAAAACCTTCTGGTGGAGAAACATGAAGAGAAGTATCGTCAAGTTCATTGCTAGTGTCTATTGTGCCAACAAGTGAAAGCGAAGGATTAGAAACTATCAGGGTTGTTGAATCCTTTAGAGATCTCACAGTGGAAATGGGAAAGTATTTCTATGGATTTTGTAGTGAGCCTCCCTATATCTATAACTAAGCATGATTTAATTCGGCTTATTGTAGACTGACTTACAAAATTCACTTATTTCTTGCCAGTCCATATAAATCTCAATTTGGATCAGCTTGCTTGAATCTATATACAATGGAATTGTATACCTTCATAGAGTGCCGATATATATTGTATCGGATAGATATCCATGATTTACTTCAAGGTTTTGGAAGCACTATAGACTGTGATGGTTGCAAAGCTAAATTTTAGCACAGCCAACCACCTTCAAATAGATGGATAGTCTAAAAGGACTATCCAGATATTGGAAGACATGCTGAAGGCATGTGTATTAGATCTAGGTGGTAGTTAGGAAACTTATTTACTATTGGTTGAGTTTACCTACAACAATAGTTTTCACACAACCATCGCTATGGCCCCATACGAAGCTCTATGTGGTTAGCGATTTCGTTCACCAATTTATTGGGATGAAGTAAGTGAAGGGAAGATGTTGGGGGATCAGAGTTGGTCAAGAAATCAGTTCAAGCTATTGATAAAATCTGATCAAGGATTAAGGTCGCCCATGACTACTAGAAAAGTTATACTGATCAGAAAAAGAAAAACATGGATTTTCAGGTTGGGGAGAAAGCTTTTTTCAAAGTGGCACTAATAAAGGGTGTATTTCGTTTTGGTAAGAAAGGGAAGCTTCCGAGGTACATTGGCTTATTTGAAATATTGGAAAGAGTAGGAAACGTCGTGTATCGTTTGGCATTGTCTCTAGAACTTTCAGTAGTGCATAACATATTTCACGTGTCGATGTTGAGGAATATGTTCCTGACCCAGGTCATGTACTAAATATTGAGTCAATTAAGGTACGGGAAGATTTAACCTCGATGAAGTTCCAATGGCCATACTTGACAGAAAAGAGCATGTCTTGAGGAATTGAGAGATTCCGTTGGTTAGGGTCCAGTGGGGTGGCTATAGTATCGTAGAGGCTACATGAGAAAGAGAAGCTGAGATACTAGAGAAGTATCCAGAGTTAACAGAACAAGTAAGCTGAATTTCGAAGACGAAATTAAATTAAATGGAAAAGGGTTGTAGCGATCGAAATTTTAATAAACGAAAATTATCATTTTAAATATTTTAAAGAATTTTTCACATGTCGCTACCACCGTAATCTGTTACTTTAAAATTGGTCACGATAAAGATTTTGAAGAAATTTGCGTCACTTGCCAATTTTTATTTTAAAGATAACGTGAGTTATACTTAATTGGATTTCGTCTCAATATACAGTTCGGGTCCGATTATTTATATTCACATAGGACGTCCAACTTATTGTTGGGTTAAGAAGTGATCCAAATTTTAAGCACAAATTGAGTCTTCTTTTATATACAAGCCCAATTCCTATTTATTTTGAGTTTCAACTATTTTAATGTTGACAACAATATAAACTCCAAGCCCAATTTATTTAAGTCCAAAGTTGAGCTCAATTTGAATTTAAACCTTGCCAAACAAAACTTGAACTACTTCAACCTATCTTTGACACACTTTGGAAAATCAATTTCCCGAATGTCCCTTTGGGCAATAGGAAACACCCCTTATCCCCTGAATTTTCTGTGTCAACTCAACCAAATCTCCCTCAATCTCCATGTGATTCCTTCATCAACATCCCTCTTGGCAAGTATATACATGGGTAAAGATTTCGTTATACTCACAGCAACATATTACACTTAGCAAATCACTCAGAAACCCAGCAAGTGCAAACACATACCCACGCAGCAACACATTTATACAATTACATTCATGAAAAATGATAGATTACATCATCTCGCGTGCCCAAGAGATTACTTGAATAGGGAAATGTCCAAAATACCTTAAGAAAAATGGTAATTATAACCTTCCACCAAAGCTCTCGCGCCGGACTAAACCACCCCATTCCTATACAAGCGATTTGATTCCCACCCTCATTGGTGCTTCTCCGGTGACGTTGGCTACAAATCCATCTACTAGATGAAGATAAAATCCGGTTGAGGGTGCAAGAAAGCGATTTGAGTTCCCAAATTTCTCTATGTAGGGCTCTATTATTTTCAAAGGTAAACACCCAATCTTTTGTGGGTTTATTTCTTACTTTTTTGCGTAATCGGTTCTAGAAGTAGATTTCCTTTTTACTGTTCATGAGATTTTGCTAGGCCTTCAGTTCTTGTTCATTGCTTCTGTGATTATTCATGGTTTTAGAGATGTTGATTCGTTGTTGCTATCCTAATTTGAGACAATTTCCCAGATGTCTGTTTTCTAGATAAATTAGTTTTTATTTTTGTTTTCTTGATTTTTTTGATCTGCTTTATAATCTTGAGTCAAGATATGAGTTAAGGGAAAGTAACCCATTTCTTCTACTTGTGTTAGTTGATATCATGTAGAATTATGTTATGAAATTGGAAGTGGCCAGAAATCATACTGTTTTTGATAATTCTTGTGAGCACATTTTTGAGGGTAAGTAGATAAATTATAAATTCAATGCTTGTTATGTACCCCTCGTTTATAAATTATTTTCCTTTGTGATTCCTAAATCTTGATAAATTCTACAGAGTACACATGTATAGTGAGTTCTAATCAGTTTTAATAATAATCAAAGGGAGATGAGAGTTGGAAGCATGAGGGTGCCTTTACCTTTTTACAGTTTGAAGTAAAAGGAGCTAATGAATCCATTTCTTTCTATTCATGTGGGTTGACGAATCACTTTACAAGTTATTTGAAATTTTAAGATATTAGATGTTATTGTAAGTTATTCACTAATGTTATTGTGTGATCTTCATAGAAAAATTGGTTCCAAAGTATATATGCTCATTTTTCCCCTAAAGGATTGTGCTTTGCATAGGCAAGAAATTTTATTGTGCTTTGCCTAGGTAAGAAATTTTATGCAACTATGAAGGTCTAAGATAGAGTAATTAATATGCTATTTGAAATTTATGTGTTTTCTTGATCAATCTAGCAATATTTTTAGCCAGGCTTATGAGCATCTATTTTGAGTCTTAAGTGTAGTAAACCTTAATTCTTGCCTTTGGTACTTTCCTGATTCCAAATCTGAATTAGGAGCCATGTCATGACCTCAAGTTGCCATATATTGCTCAATAAAATTGAATAAATATAATTTGCAGATACTCGTATGCTTGTCGAAAGGGCCCAAACAAGGGTCGTCTATTTTTCAACTTTTCGAGAATTGCCTTTACTTCAAGTGGGACAAGGGAGAGGCTAGAATTAGAGATGGCCGAGATGCAAATGAAGATTTTCGTCAAATAGTTGATCAATTGCCAATGGTGGGAAGATTACATTGAAGATGACAATTCCCTATGGCAAAGATGAGGGGGAAGACTAGTAGTAAAATTACAATACTCTTTCTTATTATTATATTTTTTGTGAACTTTAATAAACCAACCAGTATCTAGCATTGTCTTGTAAATATTTCATATCATTGATAATCTCTAATCTTGTGAAATATGTTCATTTGTCTTGTTTTCTAGACCAGACTAGTGAAGTACTTTCTAAACTGTTATTTTGTTCATTCTTGAAATTGGAAACCATTTTTTCCCCTTCAATTGATTATGGCCAGCGACATCTTCTGCAATATTTCATTGGACATTATGAACCATGATAGATTGACATTGATTTGATCATATAAAGATAGTGGCAAAACATAGATACCTGCAAGTTTGTAAATAAATCTTTCATTACTCATGTAGCAAGTTCTTTCATGACAGCAACAAAGGTAATGACAACTTTGTCAATGACAACAAGACCCCCAAGCCACTTCAAAATGGATAAAAAGGGCCAAAGAACCTAGGAATTTTTCCAGGAAAAATGCCACCTTACAAGTTGATGTTACGTGCACTTACAATTTAATGTTGAATAGCCATAATCAAATTATATTACAATGTTTAAGAAATGCATAAAATCCCTGCTACAAAGGCGAATAGATCTTTCTCTAGGACAACAAAGTTGAATATGAAACAAGAAACAAATGAAATCTCCACTCAACAAGCTTTTCATCCAATCTGTGGCGCATGATTTAACAATGACATATTCCCAACCTTCTTGTATGTCACTATAAAGAGCAAGCGAACACAAACAAAGTACCCCATGCAATTTCAAAATAGATTAAGAACAACCAAAGATCCTGGAATTTTTCCAAGATAAATACGTTCTTATAAGTAAACATTACAAACTCTACTCAAGTAAACCAAAACACAATTTCAGCATGTGTATCATTAAAAAAAAAAAAAAAAAACCCACACACATAGAGAGAAAATTTCGACATAAATTTAACATGAATAGCATGATCTACCAGACTTATAATAATAGATAATAAATAATAAATAAATATATCAAAACAAGCTGTTGCCGAATCTTCTCAACCTTATATATCAATAGACAAGTACTAGTAGTAAAAAGAGAATTTCATGTTCTTGTATTACGAGAGCTATAAAACTAACAATGTAATTGTGTTACAATAAATTATGATGGATTCAAACAGGCTACAGAAGAATTATTAGCAAATCAAGTTACACGCAAACATTATCCATGAAAGTGAGGAAACTCATTTCACTTATAAGCCATTACTAACAGCTAAGTTTTCAATGTTTTACATGTACAGCAAGAAAACTCATTCATTAAAAGTTTTTAATGTTTTACCATGGGCACAGTTTGTAAAAGTAGCTCTTACCAACATTAAGAAACCCTATTAAACGTGCCAATATTTATCAGCCAACAAGCACTTGAATACTAGTTGTAATTTCTAAAGTAAAAAGCACAAACCGACACTAGAAATCGCCTAAACAAACATCATATGCATAAAGAATACATCTCCTTTTTCCCTTTCATTCGACAACCCATCAAGGTAATACTAAAAGATGTAAGTGGACTAGAATTTTTTCTTCCCCTTCAGAATGCAAGTCCACTATGTTACAAACATGGGTTGTATGTACAGGTCAATAGAGTTGATTGTTTACATTAATGTAATATTACACAACTAATTAAAAAAATTCTAACAATCATAAATCATGATGCTCTAACTATCCATTATTAATCATGAAGCTTAATTAACAAGAATTGAAATGCTTCAGAGTGATAAATGATAAGATACATTACACAACCCTATCAGGGAGAGAAAAAGCAAAAATAATCCTTGAGAAACAAGAGCAAGCTCATAACATTTTTGATAGGCATTGATTTGTGATGTTTACATCCCCTAAATGTGTTGCTAATTGTGTGATATTATGTTTCAAAGTTCACATTTACGTATATTTCGGTGAAATGTAGGTTAAAATCCAAGATCAAGTCAATTTAGGTGAATTCGGATCAAATGAGCACAAATTATGAAGTCCAAGGTGATGCGAATCAATGTGTGGAGACTAAGATATCAAATATTAAAAGTTGTACCCAAGATAAATCATGATGCTCTAACTATCCATTATTAATCATGCAGCTTAATTAACAAGAATTGAAATGCTTCAGAGTCGATAAATGATAAGATACATTACACAACCCTATCAGGGAGAGAAAAAGCAAAAATAATCCTTGAGAAACAAGAGCAAGCTCATAACATTTTTGATAGGCATTGATTTTTGATGTTTACATCCCCTAAATGTGTTGCTAATTGTGTGATATTATGTTTCAAAGTTCACATTTACGTATATTTCGGTGAAATGTAGGTTAAAATCCAAGATCAAGTCAATTTAGGTGAATTCGGATCAAATGAGCACAAATTATGAAGTCCAAGGTGATGCGAATCAATGTGTGGAGACTAAGATATCAAATATTAAAAGTTGTACCCAAGATAAATCATGATAATGAGGCCTAAGTGTGACAAAGGTAGGGTCAAATCGGAGATTCGGTGCTTGAATCATGTGAACAAGTGTTCAACTCGACGAAAACCGCGTGTCTTAAGGAATTTTGGGTCATGAAATTGTAATTCATAACATTTTCATGGGAATAAAATAGGTCATCAGAAAGCTTATCAAGTCAGAAGTCCAACGCAACTTTCAGATCCCAATTCTGAGTTTTCTACTAAAAGTTATGCACGTTAGAACACAAGCTGCCAATAGAATGCGGCCTCATGCAGCCGCATAACCTATGAATGTGGCCGTACCTGAGTTCAAGAGGAACTGAAGAATTGCAGGAACATTGGTGTGGGTGCACTTCCAGCCTATGCATCCTCACATGACCACCAGTAGCCCAACGATCTGATATGTGGCCGCACTGATACTGTTGTGCGGCCGCATGGCTTCTCTATGCGGGGAAATTCTGATTTTTCCTATTTTTTGAGTTTTTCTAGAACTAGTGACGGCACGTATGTTGCACATCCCATTACTTTCATGTTACATATAGTAATGATTTTAAAATTGAAAAAAAAAATGACAATACACAAAACATGATAGAAGAGGAGGAGAAAAACACAAGACCTTTGGAGGCTTGGGAGTCAAGTTTGAGCTTCAAGAAGGAGAAGCTTGGTACAAAAGTTCTTCATCTTAGTCAAGATCTAATTAGCCGGGTTATACGCTTTATTTTATTTGTGTTTTTCATTTACGATGTGTAATTGATTTTAAGTTAAGACGAACGATATAACCTAGTTGGGACCATAGTCATATTTTTCACTCTGAATTTATGCAATTAATTCTTAATTAAAATTTTATTGGTATATTGTTTTGTGTTCATCTATGTGACCAGTAGATGAATGAATCTATGGACTTTTATTGAAATTGAGAGAGGAATATTTAAGTTAGCTTATGCAATAAGAATAATTAATTTAGACAAGACAAAGAGATTTGCTTGTAGTTGGTGTGGTCGCTGTAAGTTGAACTTTAGGGATGTTTACATGAATTTCTTATCGATTAATACATTTAAGAAGATTGATAACGCGCTCACTTAGAGATAGGTGAGATGGCCTAATTATGTAGGATTAACTAGCTTCGAGAGGAGTAGTTGATTAATTTTGTGAGATTCGATCGTTAACAGAGATTAATTGTCGCAAGACTAGGCGGTCTAATTATGATGAAGTCATAAGTCTTGACACATATCCATCATATTATTCCCTCAAAAGCACTGTATATATTTTCTTTGCTTAATTTTATTTACTTATTTATTTTATTTTCGTTTCTTAATAAAACTCATATATTGATCATTCAAATAAAGAAAGAACAAATAATTTCGTTACTCAATCCGATCCTCGTGGGAATAATAACTCCGATTCACTGTCTAATGTATTACTTGTTCGATCCATACACTTGCGGATTTCACATATATATTTTACACGGACAAATTTCTATTTAGATCAACTCAAAATGGCTACGTAAAAGCAAATACACAATTAGATTACCCAAACAAGTGAAATACCACTTTCGTAATCAAAGAATTATCACAAGTAAAATTCAATTTTCATAAACTAAATTCACATAAACCACATAGATTGACTTAAAATGCAAACAACAATGGGAAGGAAAAAATAGAAAAAATTTGTCATTTATTATGTAATTCCATACTTCTATGGGGCATTTTAAACAAAATTATGACTTCCTTTTGGAACATGACTGGCTGTTGTAGTAAGAGAACACGCAAGAGAAAAATTGAAAGGAGAGCTCGGTAGATTGTCTACAAGCAGAACTTGGGGTTGGCCAAAATATCCGGTGGTGTATTTGGGATTTGGAGGTGGGGTCCTATCACATGATGTCAGCGGCGGAGTTGGGTTTGGCTGGCCAGATCTGTAGTGTCATCGCCTAAGGAAGGATCGAGCCAAAGGGATTTCAAATTGGATCGGGAATGGAGAGATGGGTTTTTGGGGAGGGAAGGAGGTTAGGACTTACGTTTTCCCCAAATTTTGGGGTTTGGGTGGGTGGATGGAGGGTTGGCGTGCTCAATTTCTTGCGAGATATCCCTTTGAGTATTTTCTCAGGCAATATCTCGCAGTACATCTATCGCTGCTTCCTTTACCCTGTATTACATCCCAATTGGTTGCCATTTTCATCAGATGTCGGCCTTCACAAAATCCAGTTTAGAAAAAAATAGAGAGGCAAAGAGAACACTGCCGGTTGCCACTACCACCGAGCAACTCCTTCAGCCCCAAATTTCCAAAAACTGAGACTTACAAATGAAACCCAAAATCAAAGCCAAAGAGCCCATAGACCTTACTTTAGCCAAACATTACCGGAATACTCAAACCTGCCTTAATTGAACCCAAAACGTTTCCTCTCACCCTCAATCTTTTGAATCGGCAACCAAGCCAGGCGACGTGAGCTCCATTCTTAGCCGACCCATTGCCAGAAAACCCTTCTTGGCCGATAAGTTTGCACAGCTGCTCCTCGAACCCATTACTATTCTCAAACTCGCGACCCATTTGCGCCAAACACGAACCTTCGAATAGGATCATTCGAACCTTCCTTCATTTCCTGAACTCCATCGCGAACCCCCTCCTCCCTATAGATGTCGAATCCCGATTTTGCAATCCAATCCAATCCCCATTTTCACTCAAGTCCCCAAGTTTGATATGCGTCTGTTCTGGTCCTTATTGTTTCCAATTCTTTTATTACAGCCCTACATTTTATTTTCTCATTTAAATGGGTTCAAAATCTTCGGCTTAAAACAAATTAGTTCCTGTAGTTTACCTTTTCTTGATTTTAGTCCCTGTGGTTTTATTGATGTTTAAGTTGATCTAAAAATTTCATTTTTATCCATTTTAGACCCTTAAGTTTTGAAAATTTCTATTTCAGTCCCAAGGGTTTTGACAAAAGAATTTTTAGCCCTAAACTTTTATTAAGTTACGTTTTAGACCAAAACTTTCAAAGTTTGACTATTTTACTCTAAATTTCAAAGTTCATGATTTTATTTCATACTTTATTTAGTTCTAACTATTTTCGAGATTTCTAACTTTAATTATTAATTGTTTTGTCTAGACAAGGTGCCTTATTTGATGCACAATTGACTACCTATTTGCTCAAATTCAAAAAGGAAAAGTTTACCAAGGTAGATTCCTTTACTAAAGTCATTTTCAATGCACATGTTTTATGAAAAATACAATGCAATTACTTATGCATTTGCTTATATGATTTATAGAATTGATATGAAAATATCAATAAAGTATAGCTCACTTTAATTGAGAGCCCACAGATTTAGCTCACCATAATCATTAGCTCACAGAGTTAGCTCGTCTTTTTAGCGGGCCCATAGATATAGATGATTAGCTTGTTTGAAATGGCCAGTCCACAGACATAATTGCATGCACACGTGTTTATTTACATAATATGCATTGCATCTTTAAAGTTTGTGCGCGAGAATCCGTGGAGTGTTTTGAAGAAACACTCACCCTTTATTTCAAAATATTTCAGGTTTTGGAACTGACAGTGACTTGACCAGAGATGACAATTGAAAAAAATAATTGTTTAGTTGTTAAAGTTTTCTTCTTTTTGAATAATTATCAACATTGTTGATATTCCACAGTCAAAGTATTTTGGTGAAAGTTGAAAATGGTTTTCATTCGGAGTTGTTATTGAAATATTATTATGATATTTAAATAAAAAAATTTCTGTGCTTATTTTATATGTTTGTTTAATTTCTGCATTTTGAAAGAAAGAGAAAAGAAGTTTAGTAGTGTCTTACAAGTATTGTTAATTGGGTTCTGTCTCGGTTCAATTATAATGTTGTGTTAAAGTTAAACAATTATGTATAGGAGGAGGACACAATACAATCATATTGCTTTGTCTTGTTAATCAATCAAATAACAAATGCAACTTTTATAATTAAGCTCTATCCTGATTCAATTATAATATTGTGTTACACTTAAATAGTTACATATATATGGAGATTACAGTACAATCATATTGTTTTGTCTTGTTGATCAATTAAATAATAAATATAACTATTATAAACTGGGGTCTGTCCCCATTTAATTATAATGTTGTGTTACCATTAAATAGTTACCTATATGTTGGGTCACAGTACAAAAATATTGTTTTAGCTCGTTGATCAATCAAAAAATAAATGTAGCTATTATAATCTAAGACCAGTGTCGGTTCAATTATAATGTTGCATTACAGTTAAACAATTGCGTATACGTAGAGGTTACAGTACAATTATATTGTTTTGTTTCATTAATCAATCAAATAATAAATATAACTATTATAAACTGCGGTCAGTCCCGATTCAATTATAATAGTGTTAAAGTTAAATATTTATATATATCTAGAGGTCACAGTGTAATAATATTATTTTGTCTCATTGATCAATCAAGCAATAAATGCAACTATTTAAACTGGAGTCGGTCCAAATTCAATTATAATGTTGTGTTAAATTTAAAAAGTTAAATACGTGTGCAGGCCACAATAGGTGCAATCTCCTGATGATAAGAGTTATTTTAAACTAACCTGAGAATTTTTTATTAGGTGATATGTTTTATATCTTCAATGAGTATCAAGTATTGTGATTTCTAGCAGTGCATAGCTTTTTAATTGAAGCATTCTAAATATAACCTAAATTAACTGATTTTTTTAGGCACGTTCCTATAATTTTGTTCTAAAGAAAGTAAAAGTATGCCTTTGCAACTCATAACTTTTTTTAGCAACAAAACAAGGAGATCTACCATATTAGGGAGGGGGTTCAGGCACTAAATATCCAAACCAATGCTTGTTATTTTGATTATTTAGTTTATTTAACTATGCTTTATAAGTAATTGTTTAATGTTTAATCATTTTAAATATATCTTAATGCAGTTAACTTGTCTATTTTATCTTTAATCTACACTTTATACCTAACAAATTATTTTTATTTAATTATATATATATATATATGTATCCAATTAACTTGCTCACTAGAGCAAGGGGCTCGTACCAATAGATTAGACCAGAATTCAAGTTAATAGTCTAAATTTGTTTGGATGCTTCCACGGCAAAACTTACATAACAAGTTGAGTTGAAAGTTTTCGGTTCAAGACAATAAATTCATGAGGAAGCATTATCTTTTTAAGATTTGGTCAAATTAACATATTACCCAATCAGACAAGGATATTATAGAGATTTTGAGAATATGCTTCAACGCCAACGTGTAGGGCTAGCGCGAGCAGTAATTAATCACGGAAGAAAAGACTCATTAATTATGGATCACCTACCAATCTAAATCACTTGAAAACATTTCTTTTATTTTATTTTCGAGTTTCTTCGATATATGCAAAATCTTACATTCCTCACCTTCACCAAGAAACATTCATCAGTAATTAACACCATTAAATAGTGTCAAGTATGATTGCCAAATTGATGCCACCTAGACTAGAGAATCACTGGCGGTGATAGAAAGCATTAATCATATTATAAACAATAAATCGCATTATTCTTCAAAGAATGAAAATTTAACCATTTTCAAAAAAATAAATTAATAAAAGAACAAGTTATATAACCATAAAAAAAATCTAGATACCAAAAAATAATCAACTTTCAACTTTAGTATTTCAAAGGCATACTCAAACAAGACAATCTTGATCAATTTTGGTCTACATTCACTCTTTTTGAGTATCCAACCCCACCAAACACAAATACTAAAGAAATGGCAAGCTATTTCTAAATTAGTACTTCATCTCTAGTCGTTTTTGAATTCTTCGAGAGTAAGTATATTTTATTCAAACATCACTACTATACCAACCCAAAAAAAAAAAAGAAAAAAAACAAAAAATAAAAAGAAACCACAGAAAAATTGGAACATATACTACAACATTAAAAAAATAATAATAATAAGTTTCATGTTGTAAATAAATTAATTATAGTGTGAATAACTATCTAACTCATGAACCCCTAGATGTAGAATTAGTTTTCTTGACCGCCACTTCAAGCTGCTTTTCTTGTATTCTAAGTCTTTCTTGGGTACACTTGTATATATATAAGTAGCTATCATGTGTTGAGAATTAAATATACAATTCATAAGTTTTCTCTCTGACTTATTTCTATTTCTATTATATTTTCTTTATCATTTATGGCACGTTATTAGCACAATTTGTTTTTTGTTTCTTCACTTGGGTGGATTATTTCTCTCATTCAACGTTGATTTTAAGTTACTTTCTTTTAATACATCATGATCTACCGCAAGAAATTTTTCATAGATTCATCAGTCAATCCAATAATTTATAGTTTCCATGAGACTGCTATTTGATTGAAATAATATATTTGTTTTATATAAAGGAATCAATAATTTTGCTTTCATGAAAACTAGTTATTGCAGCCGCAAGAGAAAGCTATTTCTTTTGGCACCATCTACTTTGGCCAATATATTGGTAACCACCATTGGTTACAAACTTTGTTGCCGAGATTATTAGTTACAAAATTCTTTTGTAGACTTTTTGTATATATGATGCAAATGATTCTTTCTGAGTAATTCCTATTTATTGTTTATATGCTTTATTTGTGCATTGACTTTTTACGTTTAATTATTTTGTGATTGTTATTTGACTTTGATTTTATGTGTGGAATATGTATTTTGATTTGAGGATTCGATGGCCAATCCACCTTTTATTGAAGGTATGACGTCTTTTTCTTGATTCAACTAATTTTTTTTATTTCAGTTATCGATTTATATTTGTCATGTTTCTCGAAACACGATTCTAGTAATAATCCTAAAGATTATTGTAATCAAAATATTATCCTTGTGGTTCTTGAAGAATTACCAATTACCAATTACATTTCATATCCTAGAAAAATATAACTTGCTCTTGAAGAGTCCTGACATACATTATTGTGATTTCTTAAAGAAGTACAATTTCTTTGAAATATAACAATAATCATGAGATTTTTATGTTATCCAACATGAATTACTCTTGAAGAGCTTATTAAATATGATTGGTTTCCTTAAGAAACATGATTTCAAATTGTTAATAGTCCTGAATATTATAAAGATTTATACGTTATGATTCATAAAGAACACAATATGATCTCATCATATTCTAATTGAATATGGTGTGCTTCTGAAGAGCACAATATATGAGATTTACACAGTAAACAAATATTCATGAAGAATATTTCATATTGCTTATTATGAAGTTCATTGTTATTTTAATTATATCAAATAAGTTATTACTCCTGAAGTTGCACAACTAATAGTAATATTTTGAAGAATGTTACACGCTCCTGAAGAACAGTCTATATTGGATTTAATTTATTTGGTATGCGATATCTCTGAAAAATATCAATCATATAAATTTATTTGTCATGGGCCCTTAATGATGATGTTTATTTGATCTCAAAGGGTCTGGGGAGACAATAAAAGAAGGAAGCACAAGTTTGAGGATTGTGAAAAAACACATAGTTCCCCTCATTATTATTTTCACGATAACTTAGAAGTTGAGTTCCTTGCCGTCAAAGATTCACATGATCCATGAAAATTTTTGAAAGAGAGCGTTGACATATAGAGGATCATAGTCCTCTCTAAAGCCCGTTATGATCAATCCATATGCACTTATATGATTTTTAAAACGTGAGTTAGTACAATTTTGAGTTGTTCAGAATATGTTTTAAATTAAAACAACATGAAGAAAAATAATTAATGAAGATATGTTGAAAAAGATATTCTCCATCTTTTATGCCTCGAATATTCTCCTACAGTAGCAATATCAAGAGCACAGTTTCAATAAATACTCAAAACTCATATCATGCTAGTGGTTGAAGAAAATAATGAGCTATTCATGAAAGAGCATGACTTATGCCCCGCTAGTTCCATTGCATTGCCTGAAGCAAATATAACATCTCATCATGAACTGTGGGAACAAATTTAGAAAGACTCAGACAAAGCTCTAATAGTTACTGCACAAAGCATCCAATAATAATAGCTCATCTAAAATGGAG
>CAVNYN010271565.1:0-59070 GCA_963692815.1 Nyctanthes arbor-tristis | reverse complement strand
TAGATCGTACCAAGTACAAAACCTCTTGTGATTGGAACCAAGCAGACTTGTAACCTGTTGTGTTAAATGGTCCTCTAGCTGTATAATTAAGTATAAATCCTGTTTTCAATCCTTTTATATAATGCCTATGAATAGCTTTTACAGGTATCTGCTGATGTATTTACATTTTATAGGTGTCTGCTAACTCATTTGCATTTTGAGTTGTGTATAGTTTTGTTAAGTTGTCGAATACTCAAAATTGTGAAAATTATTCCAAAAATTGCAAAAGAAAATGTATCTGGTCAAATATATATATATATATGTATATATATATATATATATATATATTAGTGTTGAAATTTTTTTGATGGTAATGTTTTTCTTTCCATTCAACGCATAGGTGAAAGTCTAGTTACGGTAAGAGAAACTAAACGTATAGGTGCTTATACAATTGATTTTTTAATGCCGATCCTCCTTTGTGTTATATATGCTCCTTTTCTGGAACAATGACTAGTTTTTCACCTGTATCAGTATGATGTAAAAGAACAATAATAAAATAATCTAACTTATTATAAGGATTTTGAAAATTAGATGCCCACACATGGAAAAAAAAGGTGAAAAACTTGATATTGTAATATATTATCATATATTTGTTCAAGCATAGTTATATTTTATTTTAAAAAATTAATTCATAAAAATTATAGACTATAAATTTTGTTTGTGTGTGTTAAGACTCATGTGGTATAATTGTATTTTAGTCAGCTATCAAATTCTTAAATTCTTGAATAAAGAAGAGAAAATTTTGGAATAATCATTTCGAAATCACGGAGAGAATTATCTTGATTACTGGATTTTCATGGGAATAAAAGGAAATTTTAAAAAAAAATGATATATAAGTAATTCAAAGATAGAATTATGAAAATACGATAAAATTATGAATATTAGATAACTCGAGAAAAGTTTTTTTTTTAATCAGATATAGAAAGTATTTACCTCACCGGTAACCACGTTTAGAAACCAAAAGACTAAATTATCCCTACTTATAAGAAAAGTAGTGGGAAAACTACGGCAAAATTGTACCTTAAGTTCCTTTTATTTAGTTAATATATATAGATATATAGATTCCAAAGGGATATATTTATTTGACATGAAAAAGTGACATGCTTAGCTAACAATTATGTATTAGATGATTGTGGACTTTTAAATATACCATTTGTATATAAACAACTAATTCATATTTGTCAATTAACCAATGTCAGTTATTCATGTCAGTTCTTTCTAGAATATTGTCTTAATTGAACGGAGACAATTAGGATGATAACTTGGCTTGGTCCTTCATATTTTGACTCTAACTGGCGATGATTGAGCTAACCAAGTCATTGGATCAATAAAAACTGATAATTAACTAGTCTTACAAGTCACAGTTGCTGAAATTGAAACCATTGACTAATAAAATATTTCTTTTGTTTTTTTCAAAAATAAAAAATAAAAATTCTTTTGTTTAGAATTTATTTCATTAACTGTAACGATCAATCTTTTGTGTTCTAATACTTAGCAACAATCTATGATACATTTTTTCTCCCCTTTTACCTTTGTTTATGTCGGACAGTTCCTAAAATGTTATTCACTACTGTATTTAATGAAGTTTTTTGTTTTAATATACTTGTCATGAAAGTGGATTATAATAGGAAGTTATGAAAACTAAGGAACACACAAGGGGCATCCCCACCCACCCACAAAAAGAAAAACAAAAATAAATGAATAATAGGAGAATTTCTATACTTCGAAAATGGACAAAGATATACTTTCGGGAACTTAAATTAAGAAAAAGATAGTAGTATTAAACATCCTTCTTTTTTTTTTTTTTTTTGAAGGAACACACTTAAATTTCATTAATAATGGACTCGTTCGTTACATTAAAAAAAACTTGTCTTGGGATGCTCCTTAGACATCTCAAAACTCATGTCAAATATGGTAGAGAAGGGAGGGACAAGGGTAAATATTTAATTCCAGTACTTATTTCTTCATTTAAACGTGTATGCTACCACATGAGGGAGCGGACTATGTTTTTTATTGTGTTTGAATAGCTCATATAAATCGGAATTTTAAAAAAAGAAAAAAAAAAGTATCATCTTGCTAGACTTCACCCGTTCAACGAATTATACTCGGGATAAATTCTGAGAATTATTTTGTGTCAATATTCTCCAATTTGGAACCTTCCATATTGGAGATCGTCTTGAATCTCATACATTACACCATAAAACCTTTTATTTTATTTTCTTAAAGGTTGCCTTCATTTTTTTTTTTTGGGATTAATCTACTTGTACATATAAATATACGATTAAAATTACAATTTCACTCATATTGTGCAATAAAAAAAGGAGAGAATATATGGATAAAATTATAATTTTATTCTATATTTGTAAACCTATTTGTACACTCATCTGTATATGTAGCGTTACTCCATATTTTTTTTCTCTTTCTTTCTTTTCCTTTTCTCAATATAAGGTTAGAATTATAGGAGGGGTGATGCCATGATGATTTGAATCTGGATCAAATATATACACATAAAGGGGTATTTTTACCATTAGGACGAACCCCCTAATCAGCTGAAGAATAACTTTGTTCTAATTAAAATTCATGAACCCAAAATTAACATGTAGCGAATGTAGCGAGTGGAATATTTAGCTGGAATTACACAAGGAATAAACTGGGAATTAATTAAAGTTTGTCTATAAAGAGTAAAGACAAAGATTCGTAACTTAAAATTAAAGCAAGTCGTATGACATTAAAAATTATTATTATCATTGTTAATTTGGATATTCGAGACCAAACTCACATAAATAACTATATTTTTTATTTTAATTAATAGTAAAAAAAGTTTCAAAAATTCAATAAAATTGTAATAAATGCTGAATAAGTGCTTTGTAAAAGTAAAAATGTCTATATTTTGCTTAGCAAATGGCATAATCCGTACGCATAATAGGATGGAATAATCAACTTTAGGCAAAATTAGGCTTTAAATCAGTTATTCCTTGTCTACAGTCTAACACAGTATCTAAAACAAAAAAATGACCCCAATATGCTTGCAACTTGCTACTTTCAGCTTTCAACTTCCCAAGTTGTTTATAGTTAATATACTTTGAGACTTCGAATGGGACTCAAGCCTCAACAATGGGTTTGAATATAGGTAAACTTTAATTAAGCTTTATTTCGAGGTTGGATGCCCAACCAATTATAATTGACTCGAATTATAGTGGGTTATAAATACACATGACACATTCATGATCTGACTAATCTTCTTAATATGAATGTACCCGTCTAATCAAAATGAGATGTCAAATTGTGAATTCATCATTTGTGCACTTATAACCGTCGTAATTGGAATTTTAGTATGATAATGTGTTGCATAACATACCACTTGACATATCAACGTATGTCTCTAATAATAATATATATATATATATATATATATAATCTAATTAAGTAAAACAAGTAGTAGGGATTTGATTTGAATTTGAAGTTTGTGATTGTGATTGTGATTGTGATTGAGATTGAGTAATCGTAAAAACGAATAAACGATGCTAGATAAAATTATCATGAATATGTATAGAAATGACAATAAATAAACATACCCTTGGATATTTTGGGTGGTTTAGAAGATCATCAATTTATCACATTAATTAAAGCGAGCACTCAAATATCATCAAATCATATGCTGTAAAAATCATCTTATTGATCACTATAATTTAAAGTTTGAAATTCGATTAATCTTTCAAAATTATTAAATTTTAAAATTTACAGTAATGAATGAATGCACAAAGCCAGGCTAAAGCTGTAAAGTATCGCTATGTGTATATATGATAATAGAAAATGATCCCCCAGACATGTGCATATAGGTGGAAGGAGAATGGTAACAGCAGCAACGACAATCCTTCTAAAGAAAGGAAAGTAGAAGGAGACAAATATGCCTAACCTGCTTTTTGGGAATCTCATACTATTTATAAACTGTGACATAATATATTATTTTATTAAACAGTTTTTGAAAGAAGGAAAAAAAAATTATTTGATTTTTTCTAAACCGTCTAATAAAACAAATGTCAAGTAACAATTTATAAATTATATGGTTTGCAAATAAGTTGCCAAATAAGTTGAATTTTGCAAAAATGATCTAGCACCAAACACGCTGAATTTATAAATTATATGATGTCGTATGACTACGTAGTCTGAATCGAGACATGCTATATGATCGTAATTTCCTATATAGCGTATCCCAGTCTGTACCACGTAGTCATACATCGGGACGGCTGAATTTTGTTAATTTCTTTTTTCATGTGCATAGGCATGAAAAGTAGAGACCTTAGGAACGTGACTTTTGACTGAAATATCATTCAACGCATGTGAAATTGTGGAAACTCAGGGCGGACACCGCTCATACTAACGGCTTCCCGCCGCAAATGCCGGCACCTCGTTTTGGTCATCGCCTCTGCCCCATGCAATGCAATGCACACATCTCCTCTTCCCAGGCTTTTTTTTTTTTTTTAAACTCTCTTTTTTATTTTTAAGAATTAATTAATTTATGATAATCATGCAAACAGGTTGAGGGTTAGTCACTCCAATCCAACTAGCAGCAGAAGGAGGTCCTTTTGATTGAATAGTTGTATCAAATCAATTAGAATTAAGATTATAATAACGAAATTTAAACTTCCCAAAAAAAAATGACAAAATTAAAATGGGAAGTAAAACGATGGTTTAGTCATGAAAATTGAAGTTTTCTGTATCACCACTCTGTTAAGTTTTCTCAAGAAGGGCATTTGATTAATGTCAACTTGTTATTAATCTCGTGGTTGTGGTGAAACTCATGTTTTAGTATCATGATTTTCGTGATATTTGTGTCAACTTATAAGCATGATGTAGTCATTTCATCATTTTAAAATGTCAATCTTCTGTCATTTTTGTTTGCGTAGATTAGATGCGTCTAACTCATCTCTACTAGCTGCTAGTTAGCTCGCAAGGTATAGAAAATAAAACAACAATAAGGGCATACGGTTGCAGAATTACGTAATATATAATAGGGACAAATTTATAGTCAAATTGAAAATGGAGTTTACTCCCAAAAAAACTAAGCAAACCATCAAGTTGTACTTCTTTGTGCATGACAAGAAACAACAAACAAGTGAAAGAATTTGACATAAAAAACAAAGAAATCGAAAAATGAAAAAATAGAGAGAAAAAATGGTAGATAGACCCAAAGCAAGCAGTAGCCAACTAGTGTGTAGTTTTGGAAGGGAAGGGATAGACTGGCGTCTCAATTTGTGGCATTTTCCTTCAGATACGGATAGAACCAGAAGAAAGACAACTGGCCGTCTCCCTTTGACCTTAATTAATTACAAATTTGTCAGTTAATTCAATTACATTAGTCTAATGTTTTGTTTTGTTTTGAATCTTGGCATAGATATTAACGTTAGTCCCACATGTTTAAGCCAAAACCCAAGCGTATTGGACACAAACAGACAAATACTAGGCAAAAACCAGCGTTTAGAATCTTCACAACAGAACAAAGACTAGAATGCTCAACTGTACTACAAATTTTTGAGAGTGTCGAACTTGGGAGCTTTTTGTAATTTACTAAAATCGAAGGATAGATATAGTTCAAAATCGGAGGAAACTTCGATGAATAAGAATCTTAGATTTTAACAAAAAAGATGATTCGGGTATTGATTCTTGTGAAATTCCAAGTGGTATCGCTAGAGGATGAAGAAAACTCTCCAATTTCAATGAAGTACGTATATAGGTAAATGGTTGCTGGTTAATCATCGTAAGTCCTTAAGTAATATATATAGGACTAATCCAAGTTGGCATACCAAACATGTCATGTTATGGGATACACAATGAATTTGGTAGAAGTCACCGTCCAGTATCGTTTTCACCAAGTCAATGAATTTTCTTTCGGACTGCATTTTCCTCGAAGTAAACAAACCAATAGAAAAACAGAGCATTCAAACATAAGAAAAGAACACAAATGGGGAAAAGATAGAGTCAAACGTTAGAACTAATATATTACTTTGAACATTAATTAATTAATAAGAATAATAATGTACAAAATATATGATATGTGAAACCAATCTCCTTTTCTACCACTACTGCTACCTAAGAAACCACCCACCAATACAAATTTTTTTTTTCTTTTCCGATTTTCCATATCCAAAATTCAAACCCTTCTTACAAACAAACAATTTTCCCAAAGAAAATCGGTGGGGAGGTGGGTCCCCATATCATCCACCTTCCATGTGTATGTGTCTGCCTACTCGACCAACCAAACATGAACTATAACAACTACCATACCAAATCCTTGTCTAAAAATCCTTTTCCTATGTACAAATGCCCAGCTCATGAATCCTTTCTCAAGCAAAGAATATGCCCTTTTTTTCCTTTTTTTATTATTTTTTTTCTTTTTTGAGTTGCATTGTCTTCATTGATCCATCAAGAACAAGATTTGATCAATCCCAAATTGTATAGATTCCTTCTCACAAGGCTTCCAAGTGATAACAACATGGCCCCACCGGCCCCAATTGTCGCTTCATCCCTTTCTGCCTTTTGGTGATAGATCGAGGGCAATTCCTTCACTTTCAATTTACTCAACCCAATCTTTTGTCTAACAGATTCGATTGTCTTTGAATCAACTTGATTCCCGAGTGCATCTGTAACATAGAATACGTTTAGTGCCTTGTCTGTTGTAGATATCTCGGCTCTTGTCACGTTTAGACCGTTTTCACGGAAGGTTCTTGTCACGTCGGCTAATAAACCTAGTCTGTCGTCCGTACAGAGCTCAAGCCTTACACCCTGTTATCAGACAAGATTCCATTAGACTAACAAATCAAGAAAAGAAACCTGTTAAATCGCGATCTGGGGGGTTCTTCCAGATAGAATAAAGGCACAAAACATCACCTGTGATGCCCTTCTTTCAATTGCTGCTTGTAAGCATAGAATCACACGTTGCTTTTCTGCTTCTGAACTAATTGGGGTTCCATCCATGTGCCTGATGAAAAATTCCTGAACAAATTCACAACGAGTTTAGTTAATTTCCCATTAAAAGTTAACATAACCACAAGCTAAAATGATAAGCCTAAAAATTATATACCAGTGAGGCTCTGTCTCCAGCTGTGTTGATGGTAGCATGGAATACAACGTACTGCATATCGGTCAACGTGCAAACCACATCAAACAGAAGCTTCGTCCGATCCTTACACTGTATATTTAAAACGGAATAACCCTTTTCCAAACAATTTTGTACTGCCACAAGTGGAGAATCATCACAAGTTTTTATGTGTGACTTCCTCTCATAATCGCGATCAGCAAACATCATTTGGTGAAGCCTCCTTTCTGTATGCGTAACTGCCAAGGAAACCGAGGTTTTGGCACTTCGGATGTCATTGTCACCCTTGAGCACATTCCTTAACATGGCCTCAATTCTATCAATTCTTTTAGAGTCCGCAATAGGAGATCCCGAATCATTGTCCTTAACATAAATTAATGCTGCAATTCGACCATTGTGCGTCCACATATTTGCTTCTACAACATTGCATTGCAAGTTGGAAAGAACTGCAAAAACCTCAGATAGAAGCCCAACTCGATCTGTACCAGTTAACTCCAATGCGGTTAAACCGTCAAAACTTTTGGACTTCCCATAATGAATCGTGCCAAGAGACTGATTATCAGAGAATGGAATAATTAGTTAAATATATAAATAAATCATCAAATTGCGCAACATTTTCAGAAAGATTTGTGGCGAGTAACAGTAACTAACCTGTTCGATGTAATTAAGGACACTTTCGTCGGTTAATTTATTTCCACTCAAATCAGTCACATGAAACACTGCAAAATTAAAGAAACGAAACGCCAAAGGATAAGAAGAAGACCAAAGGAACAGCATAAAACCTCATTAATTATCAAAGATTAAATTTTTAATAAACTAAGCTGAAGGCGCAAGTTAGCAAGAAATGGCTTACCATCCATGAACCACCGGCCATCAGAAGAAATATAAGCTTTCTTAATTGACAGATTCAAATCAGTAAGAACTTGAACAGCATCCAGAAGAATTCCATGCTTTCTAGCACTGTCAATCTGTAAAATCAAGAAAAACAAATAATTAAATAAGAAATACTAGTTCCGGTTTTGACTGGAGAGGTGGGTTTCTGAGAAGGGAACATACCATGACTCTTGTTGCATTTGTGCACCCTGCATTGTCGATCATGACCCTGAAATTCAACGGAATTCAACGTAGAAAGAGTCAGTACAAGGGCGTTATTGGAAGAAAACAGGTCATTGAAAAGTCAAGTCGGTGAGGTGTGAAGAAAAAATTGTTGAAATTCTGGATAATAGAGAGAGTCAGAATTACTTAAAAGAAAAATAAATAGGTGAATTAAAGTTAAAATCAAGTGGGATCTTCACTGATCAGGAAATCCAGAAGAATCAAATCACAAGATATTTGTTTGGGTGGAATATTTTTGGGAAATTAAAAAAGGAAAGTAAGAAAAAAACTGAAAAAACAAAATCCCAAAACCTTATGACGGTAGGTTATAATTGAACTTTAAAGGCCAGAAGAGAACTAACTTCACCGTGAATTTATGCTTTTTTCCTTCAAATTGTTCCCAGAAACTGTTCTGAAGAACAAAATTAAAGGAAAGCAGAGTAGGAAAATCATGAAAACCCCAGAAAAATTATAACTGAAGAAAACTGAACAAAATTCATCAAAAAGGTGTGAATTCGTGAAAACCCATCAAAAGGGGCAAAGCAAAACTGGATAAGAAATTACGAAAACAATCCTCAAAATTTTTGGGAGACAATGTTGACGCAGAGACTGAAACACACAGACAACTCGGCGAAACAAAAGGAAAACAAACATATTACACGCACTAACCTTGGGGTAGACATTCGAAAGAGAAGTTTTTCGTATTCATCAACACAAGTCCACTCCATAATTCTTCTTCTTCTCTTTAGGCTACTTCAAGTCTTCAACTTCAAATTTCACTTCTCAAACCCCGAAAAAATTCACGGTACCAACCTCCGAATTTCAGTTTTCTGTACCCCTAATCGTCTTCAAATCTTCCTCCCTCTCTTTAACTTAAAAAGCAACAAAGGATCCACTCAGATCGTTTGATATTTCTCTCTCTAAAACTTTCCAGACTGAAAACGCATGCTTTGGGTCGTTTGCCTTTGCCCTTAAAGGGTGGTTTATATATATAAATTCTAATTAAAACTAATTATTTAATTGGTTCCGTCCACGCGCTTTGACGCGCCAGAGTGATCATAAATCACATGCGTGACTAGTGCTTGCTGCCCGAATAAACTGCCCACAATAACCAAAATTTCAAAATTAATAATTTCAATATAATATTTCCTTTTTACATTACTCTCATATACAAGTCAACTGCCCAGTCCCCCGGTTTGACACGTGTCTCTCTATCCCATGACCCGGGGCAGCGATCCAGATTGCCAGCGTGGACGCCACCTGGACGGCTGAATCTGTGCTTTGCTTGCACCTGACTCAACTGGCCGACCGTGGGTGGGTGGGTGGGTGTTGGTGGGTCTCAACTAATTATTTTTTTATAAATTAAATTATAATTTCAGAGATGGAGAAAGGATAAAGGATTAATTTGAAATTAGGGTGATAATTAAGGTTTACCTTGGGAATTAAGGGTAAGGATTTGCCGACCGAAATCATGACGTCCACACGTGACAGCACCGCACGTATCGGCTTTTCTGTTGTCATTGTTTTCGGCCGGTTTTCTTGTATCCTATTAGTCGATGAAATTTGTGAGGCTAAAAATTTGTTTTAGTGTCTTACTGGGGCATTGTAAACTAGATCCATGAGTAAGGACGAAGATGTTTAAAGTATCTGTTGAACCATATATTCATTGGAATCCAAAGTATTAAATGTTCCCATTTTGATTCACGATGTGGTTTTAGTGATAACTATTTGAAAGCTTTAATTTTTTTATCCACCTTCCATAAAAAATAATGGCCTTTTTTCTTTTTTTTTGGATAATGGGATTCTCTTCTATTTATTTCGCGATTCTAATGCTTCTAAATTATATTTTTAATTTTAACAGCCTTGGGATATTGAGGTTCCAGCTTTGTATCAGCACGGGCACGTGTGAGGGTTTTTTTGACATTTTAAATTGGTTTGTGTGTGTGTATATATATAATTAATGAATTGATTTAATTGAACTCCAAACATTTTCCTCTTCCCTTTTTATGATCCTTGTTGAACTAAAATTTTATCCATAATTAAGTAATTGATAGCATTTTTCAATTTTTATTGCCTCATATGTATTGATAAAGTCAATGTCCTACTATATTTCAGACATTGTGAGCTTTTACAGTTGCTCGTTAAAATTCTGAGACTCTGGGGCAAATTTAACTCACAAAGCTAGCTTGTAACTCAAGTGCTACCAACAGCTCAAGCGAGCTGACACGTTGACCATTAAACTATATTTGAATTGGCTACAATTAGTTGAATCGAATGCATCAAGTTGAGTTGAATATGAATTCAAATTTGCAATAATAATATTTTGTAATTAATTAACAACATAATAGAAAAAAAGAATCCATTCTATTATATACGTGGTGGATAAGAGAATAATCCAATTATTATAAGTCCACTACCACGACGACCACATTGCATGCCAGTACGTGACAATATTTAATAGCTCTCGTGTTAGACAATTAATCGAGCATGACTTAGGAAAATGCGACACAGGTCGTGGAGGCACATATTTACTACCAAAAGCGTGGTTTCAGGATATGCGCGAAACATGGGGACCTTTTATCTATGAAAATCACGTGCACGCCATGTACCCAACACTTACACATGTTGCTCTCTTCTTCTCCATACCCACTCCGCCACTCCAGTTTGAAATATCACCAAACCTGTCTCAAAGTGCTACTATTCATGCATGACATCCTAGGTTGATAGAAAAGTACTAATTGTGTATTATAAAAGTTTACGATTACATTTCTTTATACTTATCGAAGGCGAGACATCAAATAACATGATCATTCATCTTCGAAACAGCACGTGTCTTAATGATGAAATTAATGAGTATGAGTGGTTAATTTTGAGGTGTGTTTAAATGTCACTAGCTTTCTACAATGACTACAATATTAAGTAGATGACATTGTCGGTCTATTTAATTAGCGATTGACTAAAACGTGTTATGAGCTTATAAGAGGTCGACAAGTTACTTTTGCTAAGAAGGCTTGCTCTTTGTCAATCAAGTTTAGACTTTAGATGTGTCATAAATAGTTGAAAATAAGCTGCATTTGGGAAGTCATGTCCTCAATATTGATATATGTCAAACTTCAATTTAATTTTACGTTTCTTAAATGGTACTTTTGTACAGCTAATCAATATATGAATTTTACGTGTAATATTCTGCCCCACTTCATGTACACTAACAATTTTCTCTATTTTCCAGTCACTAATTTGACACGTTTATGCATTTTCTTCACAAAGTGTATTTCTATTTTAAGATAGAAAGAATTTTAAATTCGTTTTAAAATGAGTTATTGGAATTTATGTAATACACGCGTTTCATTACCTATTATCAGGTAACTCCCCACCACCGCCACCCAGACGGCGCGGTTAAAAGCCGTTAAAATGGTGGTTGACTTCTCTCTTTAAATAAATCGGCGGGAACATGCTTTTGTCATCTTCCCGCTAAATCTTGGCAGCGGGTCCCATCTTGCTAACGTGAATCTGCCGACTGGACCCCGCAAATCCCATTCAATTGACGCCAATACTACGATGCTGGACCAACCGGAAATTTTCTGAAGTCGAAAAATATATATATAAAAGATAAATAAATTCCCTGCGGCCTCTGGTAAGTCGAAGGGCCAAAGGCTGACGTTTTGACACGTGGACGACAGCTCATTCTAGAAATCCCCGCCAAATTTCCAGCTTTTTTCAAATTTTTTTCTTTTTCACTTTTTGACCATATAGTGGAAAAATTTTCAAATATTTTAGAGGGAAATATATGTGTTTTTTATACTTTTCCCTCCCCCCCTTCATGGAGTGGCTGGGGCAGCCGTAAATTTTTGCGCGGGTCACTGGGGTGCATATTTTCTTCCAACATGATTAAACATGCTTTCCGAAAAGATTTTTCTCTTATAAATAGTTAATTATAGTATTATATTCTAATAATATTTGAGATTTTTTAATTTTTTTACCAATTACCACAGTTGAGTTGTGTAATAAACAACCGATACATAACTGAAGGAATCATCAACCCATACATGAAATTTTCTAGATAATTTGCCTGGTTGGTGAATAATTATGACTTTAGAAACTTTCTTGTTCTTAAGATGATTCCAATAATGCGAGGTAAAAGTAATTGATGGCTGATTCTTCTTGACACGGTTCAACGTTGACTAGTCATGAGATAATGAAAAGTCTTGTGAAATTCTTTTACCTTATAGAGTTATTCCATCCTCGTTAGGCTTTTAATTGATTTGTTCAACTAATATTTTTTTATCTAACGTCAAACATATAGCAGCGTTATTCTACGAGACGCTCAAAATGCCCGCCACATGGAAGAAACCACATGTGGACTTCTGACGGCGCATTTGGCATTAAAAACGAATTGGTTCAACTAATATGAATACAACGTAGTTTTAAATTGATGAAATTTTTAAATTTACACTCTATGCTTGACAAGTAAATGTAATTTTACATTACATGAAAATGATTTTAACATTTGAAAGATTTTTGTATCCCGAAAATATGCTCTTGTGTTGTCTCAGTTACACCTAAGACGTAGCTTCACTACCATATTACAAATTAGAGTTTGGTTTGTCATTAGACAATGCGAAAGTGAAACACATATTAATGAAACAAAAAAAAAAAAGGAAAAAGAAAGTGAAACACAGATTAATGAATCTTGAAAATATCCCGAGTCCCGACACAAAAAATAAATAAATAAATAAATAAACTAAAAGGGTGTGGGTCCCACCTCATCCTATGTCTCAATTCTCCTACCAAACAAAACTGTTACGATAAGAGATCACTTAATGAACAGCTTTCGGGACCGAAGGGCATATGTGTACACTGATGAAACATGCCACGGCCTCTCTTATGGGTCGGGGACGAAGTGTGTATATGTGTGCAAATTATTGGCAAGGAAGACTTAAGCTAAAAGCAAAGTAGCTACCCTTATAAATATATCTTGCCTTTGAAGTTAATTTTTGGGTTCTTGCTACTCATTTTACCACGTGCTAAATGAAAACCTAATGCCTTTTTAACTGAAGTTTCCAAATTTGTACATGGTTGAGAAAGGAAGATGAGTCACTTCTTTTCATTTTCTAAGTTGATGAGTATTGTATAAGTGGACGTGCTTATATTCTGCTTTCTTGGGCAACTTGTTTAATACAAATATTTTGGTAGATATATAGCAAGCATATTGAATGCACAACTTGTTCAAGTGAAACATTATATATGATGTACATATACAGGTGAAAATTACTAACAAAAAAGACACAATTTTAAGTAGAGACTCGTAATAGAAATGACTTCTTTGATCGACCTATGAACATATGTTCTAACAACATCAAACGTCTGCACATCCAAACTGCTTGTTAATCTTGACTTTGTAACAAACATTGGTAGACCTAACAACAAATTATGTACTAATAATGGTTGCCTTGAAAGGTTTGCAAGGACATACAATTAAAAATTATTTAATTTATCCTTACAAATTTAGGTATATATATGTTCCAATTAAATGAGACTTTAAGACAGAAAGGGTCTTTTTCTTGCATGATTTGAAAGGTATAGTAAATGCAGAATTTAACCAAAAGCCTAGAAAGATATAGGACATCTACCCACCACTTACAGCTGGTATTTTGAAATGTAGTTGGTGAAGAAAAATACCGAATCAACCACCTTACTCTTTTTGGTTTAAGGAAATATAAAAATGGACGTGTGAGAAGAAATCTCGAATTAATCGACATGACAGATTGATCATGTTTTGTATATATAACTCGTTGATTTGGTATTTATTTGTGTATGTATATTTTCATATTACAATATTTTTCATCATTATCTTTCCTGAAATTTTAATGATGTTAGTACTAATTGAGGTTAATTTGACAACTATTAGAAGGTTTCCTTATTTAATGCTGTTTTTCTGAGAAGCCTGAAACATGTGTTGAGGACACAGCATTGAAAACGAAGTATGAGAAATTGTATGTTGTGTCGCGAGTCACATGATGCACCCATTCCGTGGATTTAATCATGGCACGGACTTATTTCACCAGCAGGTATTCGTCGATTTTTTCAATATAATAAAACATGAACAAGTTAAATATACACTTCAACCAAGAGAAATTAATGGGTACATTTCCATTAACTAGGACGTAACCCACAAATTGTCGTAAGTACGGATCACCGCACCTCAATAGACAAGTTCAACATATATAGTACAATTCTGATAAGCTATAACGAACTTTCCTACATTTTTCATGTACTTACAAGTTCATCTTATGAGTATGCATCACTAATGGATTCAACTCGTACGCTACATTCATATTATTCAAGAAAAGCGCTGATCGAATCAACTTCGATTTAATGAACCCAATTGTGTGATTATTGCTAGCAAATCTTTGGATGTATTAGAGATGTGATACTATTGTATAGCAAGTTGTGAAATGAGTAATGACTTTATGGGTTGGCCCCTATATATTTGCAAAGGAAGCGGCAATAGTGTTAAAACGGGCTAATAAATTTGCATGAGAGGAGTTCAAATTGAATAGTGCAATTTATAGCAAAGAGGGGAATTAGGTCACATCCACCAAGTGAAAAGTGATAAGATATTGCACCCTAGATATTAATAACTTCACGTGACAACAAATTCCTTGCTCTCCCTACTTGCATTGAAGTTTAACTGATTCATCTGTCGATCGATCGATTGCTCAAAATATGTCCACGCTCACCAAAATACGCAATAACGATATTCACTATCTGTCTTGTCCAAATGGGCGTGCTAAAGACCATAATTAAAATTATTTATTCCGTTTATTGTTCAATTATTATAACTGCCTTCAATTTAAGAGCTCATGGTCCCTTGTGGTCTCAACCTGCTGAAAGGGGGAAAAAAGGCACCACCAAATAGTTTCGGCCAATTGCATCTATCAAATGAGATATATGATCCTCCTTTATAATTAAAAAAAAACAGAGAGAGATATATGATGCCAATCGTTTTGATATCTTCAAGTGATCTAATAACATAAACAGTTAAAGAAAATCCCGAATAAGGTTTAACATAGTTCTAAAGTTCATTGTTTAAATAAGCGTCCTTTATCAGGATGTCTCATATCACATTAAACAACTTAATAATAATCGTTTTAACGTAAAGATAGCTCAGGCTTTATACAAGCCGGTTGCTTGCTTGAAGAGAACAAGAGGACCGATCGAGTCATTATGTCTGCGAATTGGTGTGTCATGTAACATAATTACATTACATTACATAAAGACAGAAAAACATTACTTTGAAGTGTTCATTATTATCGAGGTTATATATGATTAGACGTAGAAAATGATTAAATGATTCCTAATTAGTAGATGCATATATACGTGTTCTTTAATTTGGAATATTTCTATTCCAATTATTTTTTTCACTCAATCAAGATTTGCAAAGATAAGTCAATATTTTGTCATAATTATGTCTACAACCGTGATAGGAAAGTTAAAAGGTTAAAAGTAGAAAGAGAGGGGGAGAATTCTATTTGATTGCTTACGCTTTGAAATTTATTGATGAATCTTGTGATGCGAAAAATTATTATTACATAAGCTAGTATATATTACATGCAATGCAAACTAATATATTTGAGTGAGTTTTGATTTGGGGGAAAAAAAGAAGAAGAAGAAGAAGAGAGATTTGAATCAGTTTAGTACAGAGAATGGATAAATAAGAACTCCTAAGGGCATATATAGTTTGGTATTACTATAACTTTTCTAATTAGCAGTTTTTACTTCAGTGTATACAAAAATTGTTGTGAGTAGAATCAATTTAGTGTTTAGTTAACTTGTGAATCTTTTTCTTTTTTTTCCCAAAATTGTTGTATGATTCAAACCCCCATTCACAAGAATCAAACCCGGGACTTAGCCTTAGCCTAGCCCTCTATGAAAATGGGCTACACCTATTTATGATTAATAAAAAAATGTATATCTTATATATTGTGTCCTTATTTTTTTCCTTTTATTATTATAAAACAAGAAAACAATACGCAATATCATGTAATAATTTTACAAAGAATACTAAACAAATAAAAACTGAATTATAAAACGTCCAATAACATGCAATAATTGAAAGTGAAAAATTATTTCAAATTAACCAAATAATAAAAGTACAAAAAATATAAAAAAATATACACAGTGCACGATCAAATAAATATATGATTTCTTGAGAAATTTAAATAAAACAAATTGTTGATTAAATTATAATTTGGAAGAGGTGTGGACCGGGGAAGAAAGATAAAGGAAAGAAATGAGAAGAAAGAGAGGGAATAGAAAAAAATTGGAGGAAATTTTCCTCTTTTAGGGGTTGTAGACATGGAAAAAAAATTTAATTAAAAATTGTTTGGGAAGGATTTCAATTTTAATAATTGGCCCAATTAATTTTAAAAGCAAACTAAAGTCCAGAGTTTTAAATGGGCTCAATTAAATTAAATGATCAAAAATCCAAGATTTGGCCCATTTTGCTGGCCTACTATACAGCCCATGATTGTGGTTTATATAAACCTTGTTGGTCTTAGGGTTTGGGAGTCCATACACAAATTTCCTGCTGAAGTCTTTCAAGGGAAAAACCAAGAGAGCCAAGTTCTCTCTAATCAAATTCTCTTTAAGTCCAAGAAGATCAAAGTCTTCTTAAATTCCAAATCAAATTTCAAAGCAAATTCAAACACAGAAAGCAGGAAAATCAAAGGAGATCAAAATCTTCTTTAAATCAAATCTTCAAATCCAAATTCAGAAATATACAAATCTCATGGCTTAAGCCTCAAATTTCCCCAAGTTTCAAGTCCAAATCTGAAAATCTACGAAAATCGAGCCTTCAAGTCTCAATTGATTGCAAGTCGAAGGATCAAGTCACGTGGCACTTTGTTTTCGAAGTTGGAATCGTTAATCAGAGGAATTTTGCAACATAGCAAATTACAATAGTGTCAATCCACTTGAATTTTTATCAAATTCAATTGTAATGAATTTCCATATTGTTAATTTTAATACACGCGAAATTTGTTTGTTACGGGGGTTAATTCAATATTTTAATTAATTAATTAAAGTTGATTGGAGAAGTTAAAAGTAAAATATGAAAATCAACCATTCTACTATTTCCATTTCTCAAAATGTGCGGTGAGATCTTATTTCTTCTCCAGTAAGCATTTAAAAAATTACCAAGCATTTTGGTTAACTGTGCTTCTTAAAAAAACACAAGTTGTACCTTTAACAAAAATTCCAAACGGTGCCATATTACATGCAGTACCTTATATGTATGGATGGCAATGGATGGGATATGGCCAGATCAGCACCAATCCATTTTACCCCATGAAAAATTTTACAAAACCCTGATCTGCTCTATGATCTACGACTTGCGGATCGGAAAGGATTGGAGCGGATCATAGATGGAAGCGGATCAAGATTTCGATCTGCCAAACGATCCACAAAACTTTTTTTTAACATCACATATTACACATTACACTACTCTAATCTCCTAACTTCGTTTTTACATCATACGCTATACTACGATTTATAGTAACAATAAAATGAAGTTAAATCAATGTCAAGTATCAATATCAACCAAGTTAAATGATGGTTTAATAGTGGGTGTTGACTGCTGTTCCTGACGACTTCTAGAAGCTTAAAAGTTAAATACTTTTTTTTTTATGTGAAGCGGATCGGATTGAATCGGATCGACCCTGATCCGATCCAATCCGTGATCCTTTGGCGGTTCGCAAATTCTATTATGATTGCTCCACCGATCCACAGATAAGGAAATGTTCGGGTATCCGTCGGTCTGGTGCGAATCAAAATTTTCTGTTATCCCTACTTGTATGGTGGCAGGCGAACCACAACTAAATTCACATCTAACATATTATGGCACAAAAACCCCCACTCAAAAGGTTTAGACGAGTTGGAGAAAAGAGCCAGAATGACATTAGATGTTCACGTGGCGGGATTATCCCGCCAGACACACGTATACGTAGTAAGAAATTATTGGGTAACTTACATGTGGATTATCCTGCTATGTGTGTGTCTAGCGGGTATGGTAAGATATCATTTTTATACATAGATTTGACAATAGTTTGTCAAAATGTAAAATAGTGAGAAATTGACTTAAAATTTATCAGAAATGACATTTATTTACTAGATTAACACGAGCTGTTATGCTCTCATCGATACCACAACCATATAGAATATGAGGGCTTCGGTCTTGAAGAGGTTGGGTTGTCACTCATTGAATTGAAGACCCATGTCTGATTTGGACCTCGAAGGCTTTAGTTGGAGAACGTAAGGAAATTTACACAATTAACACTAATAGTTTTGTACCTCTATTATTATTATTATTATTATTATTATTATTATTATTTCATTAATTAATTAATGTTCCTGGTCAATCGACATCCATTTGCAATGTAGTCTTGTTAAGAACAATATTAATGTTGGGGAACAAAGCCAAAGGGAAAAAATTAAGAGGAAAAAACTTATTTTTAAATAATATGTAAGGGGAAAAAGTAGGAGAGAAAATATAAATTGGACACGTGTCAGTATTTTATTAGATTGGAAGAGGAGTGAGAGTGGGGAAAAAGAGTATTTTATTAGATTAAAAAGGGAGTGAGAGAGGGGGAATAAACCTAAATGAGGGCCAAATTTGGCCCCTCATTTAAGTTTATTACCTCTAAAAATGGTTTTTTACCCTTTTCTTTTAACATATTATTTGGGGTTTTGGAGGGAAAACCCTAATTTTTTCCCCTAACACATTATTTGGGTTTTTTCCCCAAACACTAATTGTGCTCTAAGTGTTTGAGAAGCTATAATCAAAATTGCCTTTCTTGGAAGAGACAAATGGCGAAAGAGCATAACTAATTCTGCATATCTCCATCACTAAGTGTTTGGCAACTCATGGAGTATTATGTTAGATTATAATCTGCTACATGACATCATTTTATTGGTAGTTTTTTTGTAAAAAGTCAAATATTGTGGCTTGACTTTTATTTTTTGACTTTTTGAAAAAAGTAAAACCAATGAAATGATGTCGTGTGACAGATTATAATCCAGAACCACTATTTTTATGAGGAAAAGTAGCCACCTTTATTGTCAAAGCTAGGATATGGAATCATCAAGAATGGATTTGGAACCTTCTTCTTCCACTGTCATTTGAATAAGAAATATGACGTACAATTGCCTGATATAGGAGGAGGTTGCAAAAAAATTGTATAATTACAATCTAGTCAAATTCAAGGAATGAATATGAGGCGAAAGTAAAAATAGGGTAGAGATTGATTGCATAGTTGTATTTTTCAAAGAAATAGAAAAGAAAAGTTTGCTAAGAGAGAGAAATTAAAAAGTGAAGTATTTAACCCAGAAGGTGGAAGTTGGAGGATTTAACCCAAAGTTAGATTCACCCGCTGAAAATGATAATGTGAGTTGTTTTATTCATTGAAAATTGAAAATCACTCTAATTTATGTAGTACAATACAACACGATAAAAGAGGAAAGATCAATAATGCTACAAATTTTCTCCGTAATCACTCCATGATTTCTTGATCTCAATTTGAAAGTTAACCTTAATCACTTGATCCTCAATTCCTTGATTTGTGTTTCCCTAACAACATCTGCAACTTTTACAAGTGATTCACCATGTGTGTGTGTGTCTATATATATATGTTAAGATCTTAAGATTCATTTGGTTAGTGGCGAAAGGAATGCGCTGCATTTGTGTTCAGAATGACATGAGAGTCGTTATAGTTCAAATTATAATTGCATCATCCCTTTTCTGGGGATTCATTGTGTGGGCTTAGTTAAGCATCAAACTCTTGTCCTTCAGCAAATTCATGTTCATGCACTTCTTTATTCTACTTTTCTTGGCTTTAATTGCCAACCGCCGAGACCTGTCTAGTCTAATGGCATGCATCCAAGTTGCTTTCTCATACCCTTAATCAAAGGTTCAATTCTCCACCCTTACAGTCAGTCCCCTTCATAATACTTTAAAAAAAAAAAAAAAAGTTTCTTTTACAACACCAACAGCAACATATGCCTGTGTTGTGTATCCAACAAACCTCAGGTTAAACAAATCTCTCATTTTTGTGATCAAGAATTCAAACAGCAATTAACCACACAGGAGGATATACATTATCTCTGCATCATCATAGACCTAAATTTAGATGTTTTGTCTGTTTTTTGAATATTCAAACAGAAAAAACAGAGCGCTTCCATTTTTAGTCATGATGCATTAGCACTAGCAACTATTGGTGAACTCTTTTGCTCCTCTTTCTCATTAACTGCTTGTTCTTCTTCTTCTTCTTCTTCTTCTTCTTCTTCTTCTTCTTCTTCTTCTTCTTCATCTTCTTCTTCTTCTTCTTCATGGCTGGTCAGTCTCTGTGCCTTCTCAGCTTCTTTATACCAATTGATTCTTACAACGAAAACCAGCAACAGAATCAAGCAAGAAGCCGTTCCTGCTAAGAACCCCATCAACAATCCTCCCAATCCCAGATGGGTTTTGAAGGCTAAAACGACTCCTACCGGCAGGGCCAGCAGATAGAACCCGCAAACATTGGCATACATAGACAACCATGGCCGTGCTGTTCCACGCACTATGCCTCCACAAACCACTAAGGGGAAATTGACCACTTCTACTATAGCCATTAGCAGCATGGTCTTCTTAACATTTGTTATGATCCCCCTGTTGTGGCTAAATAGTCGTCCCCAGAATCCTCTGGCTGCCACCATCGTCGAGCCACCAATGAAGCCAAAGACTGCGCCCATGCAGAGAGATATGGATGATGAAAGATAGGCCAATCCAACTTGGTTTGCACCTGCATGTTGAAGCTCAAGTTTTATTAGAATAACCAAATTTTGTTAGATGGTCTGGTGCTACCTATTTACGAAAATTGTGCACTTTGTTGTCACATGGTAAGAACACAAAATTTAAACGGATTAACACATTTTCCCTGTTAACTGCTTAGATGATGAGATTGAACTGTACCTAGCTCATTTGAAACGCGAACTGATGCACAAGTAGCCAGAGAAAGCATCACCGAATAAAGCAAGTAATCAAAATTCAACACGATAGCCAACACCCCTACGGCTTGTTTTGCGTTCTCTAGGCGGCCGGTAAGCAGAACTATTATCTCAATACACCACCACTCGAGGCACGTTGTTAGGCAACATGATGCTGATAACTTAAGCAACCTTGTCCAATCCTGAATTCCCTGCTCCCACCAGCCCCCGTCCTTCCACTTCCCGCCCTTTCTATGCTCTGCTACAAAAACATACAAAACCAGCAATATCACGATTAATAGGTCAGTGATCCACACTGCCATTGAAACTCCCTCCAGCCCTCTTGCCTTTGAAAGTAAAAGGTTAACTGGTATATGCAATGCTACTGCGACGGCCGAGCTCAGCATGATTGGTACTGTCATGTTCTGTGTACTCAAATAGACCTTTAGAGGACATAATAGTGAAGTTATAACCAAATCAGGGAGGAGAAAAATCAGATAATTCCTAGCGGTAGCGGAAATATCTTCTTGTTGGCCAAAATGAATAAGTATTTTATCAACATTTAGCCACAAGAAAGCAATAGGAACTGATGCTGCTAGTAACAGAAAAGTAGCCATGACAAGTGTCTTGTGAAGGAGCTTAAAATTCTTAGCTCCGAAAGCCTGCCCACATATTGGTTCCATGGCTCCACAAAGCCCATTCAATAGAGAAAAACCTGTCACATTAGCAAAGGTGAAACCAAGGGTGCCGCCTGCCAGTGGAAGCTCCCCAAGCCGCCCAAGAAACCCCGTGGTGATCGCAATCTTCGCAAACCACGTGAAGTTCATCGCCACCAATGGAATCGCCATCAGGGTTTGCAGTTTAAGCTCAGCAAGTGTTGAGTGCAATAAATTTTGAGGCCATTTTGGGGAGAGATGAAGCTCTGGAGGATTTTCCTCTGCCATTTCCTGCAACTTGGTGACCAAAAGATTGAGGGATCCTGTCTAATATAGCAAATTTGTTACTGGAATTGGGAATTCTGTCATCAAAATATCAATAATTTATATGATAGATAAGAACAATAATGGAGGTTGAGTGCATGGGTTCCGTGCAAGAAGTTTGTTTAAGAAATGATGAAAATTGAGTGTCTTTTGTAACGTCCAATTAAGGAAGAGGAAATTCTTGTGGCTAAAGTACATAGTGCGTGATGAGACTGCAAAAGGGGACAAGCCATGATATTGATACAGAGATGCTTCTGGGAATAAATTTGCTTATCTTAGAAATCCCCTACTGGAAAATTAACAGCCATCTGCATATTCTCTACATATCTTGACCCAATCTCGTTCCGATTCGTATTTTGATCGTTAAACTAAGATATAACTTTGTGAGTTGTGACATGGTTTATTAGTCAAATTTAGTGGTCGCTTGTAACGTTGTAAACATAGTATTAGACAGGTTCTTACCTCCTTTTGAAGGTATACGGGTATTCAAGTTGTTGTATATCATACCGTGTACGTATACTCGCCACTTAGTGTGTTTTTTATTTATAATAAATGTAAAAAATTTAAGAATCCAAGGTATTGATTTGTGGGCAATGAAAAAGCTCCTGAATAAGAAAGCATATAAGGTTCAAAAGAAGGCAATAGAATAAGGGTGGATATCTCATCTTAAAAGGGGAAGGAAATAATTCTGTGGTCCTTATGGGGCTCTAAATTTAAGGTCTACAAATGGCTCTCTAGGCTGCCACTTTTCTTTTCCATTTTTTCTTTTTACATGTTTTCGGTTGTCGAGTGAAAAAAAATCGGGAATTAGATTAGAACTCATCGACTCAAAGATCTTTAGATGTTCGTTGGATCGACAACGATATAGATTCTAATTAAGCCCCCTAATTGGATATAACAGTTAGGAAAGGATAGTTATGGAGGATCCTCAATCATTCACTAGTCTTTAGTGAAACTATGGTCATATTGCAATATATTTCACTTATAATTGTTCCGCATTTTGTAAAGGATGTGGACTATGTTTATTGTGTATGATTCCTTTATGATTGGTAGTTAATATCTATTTGTATATGCCTTTTTTTTTTTGGGAGTATTACTATTGATGAATGAAAAAGATGTATTGATGGACAAATAAAACCAATCAAAAAATCACCGTTGGCTTAAAAGTAAATCTCTATATATCTTTATAGTTGTGATAATAAAATCAATCGATGAATATCAATTTTCAATAAAGTCAAAAATATAAAGACTCTGGTCTATTTTACGGTTCCTCTATGATTGACAATATTTCTATGTGTTCTGATTGTATCTATACATCTATGCATGTTAGTGGCATAGTCAGCCGACACCGCAGGACTGGGCCATGGAGTCCACAACTAAACCGTTTGTATAACTCCTTTTTTTTTTAATTTACAACTAATTTTTTTTAAATGGGTGGGCCCACCTGGCTACTCCCCTTATAGAGGATTTGCAAAGTTAACTCAAAAAAATCTTTCGTTGGACCAAACCCCACCTCACCCCACCCCCAAAAAAAAGAAAAAAAAGATCTTTTCTTGAGCGTCACTTAATAGAAAATATCGTATTCGTTTACAAATCTATCTACAACTTATAAAAAAAATACAATTTGTTGAAAGCATAATGGTAGACTTGAAAATGAGATGCCTCATTATTCACTTCTCCATGATATATATGTGCTAATCCTCATTTTTAATATTATACAATTGTCAAAAGGTTGCACTAATTTTGTGTTTAATCACTATAATTCTTGGGAATAAGGTTAGATTAGAGTAGGAATAACATTGAGGCAAAGTGATCTAGAAAGTGAATCCTAAATCCAAATTCTTTAAAAAGAGATAGGGGGAATATATTATATAGTACACATTCCTTTGGAGTTTTAAGATTAATGTATTAAGCTAAGATGTGATAAAAACAGATAAGTTCTGCCTAAATTCCATTGGGATAATTTGTTATATGCTTTATATATATTCCAATTAAATAGCAAAACAATATTGGGGAATGTTCGGCGTGATATGGATATGATGAATAATAATGATTTTAATTTGTGAATTGTGACGGTTTACTTTGATCGTTGAATAATGGAATGTCGGTGACATATTGACATTATTGAATTATTGTGGATAATAATCCAATAATTCAAACGCGGTCGAACAAGCACAATAATTAGATGCTCACATTTCGGGTAATTTGAAGCACACATACCCTTCCCCTAGTTCCCCTTCCTCCCCTTGTGTACTGTATAAAAATAATGCAAATATGGATTTCCAAGAGAAGAATATCATGGAACACAACCAAAAGAAAAAAAAAAAGACCCACACAGTTCAGTAATGAAGATTTTAAGTGGGTCAATAGGTTGATCCAAACCCATAAACATGTAAGACCCAAAGTTGGAATATTGGGCTGCTTGGTTACAGGGCCTATATACATATTCATACCATTTATTTATTTTTACACGTTTTGTCACCCAACTTACTGTTCATTTTCACGTTAGCCGCCCATGTTAGCAAACTATTTCTACTCTAAAATAATAAATAATAAAATTCACCTAAAAAAAAGTAATAAGGTGAGCGGAAATGTGTGGTGGATATATTATTATACGTGCAGATTCCTTCACATATATGTAGTTATAATTAGTTTGATCCTTTAAAAATAATAACAACAACAACAACAACAATAATAATAATAATAGCGGGGCGGTTCCACTTACCAACTAATAATTTAACAAATAAATTTAACAAACAATCATGTTTCTTAGATTAAATGAATACCGTGGTTGATAGTTATTTTCATAATATTAATTAAATTCCTTTTCCACTACCGTATAAATACCCCAATTTTCCTTTTTAATTATTTCAATTCTCTATCTTAATGGAATCCCCACAACCTACAATCAAAATCAATTTCCTTACACTACTAGAAAACAGGGCATCACCAACGAAATTTTTCCGACGGATGAACATCTGTCGGAAATTTCTACCTATTTATCATTTCCGTCAGAAATTTCCGCCTGCCTCCACTTAGCTGTCGAAACTTTCCGACTGACATAATATGTCATCGGGAAATTCTGACCGAAATTTAGGCCGTTGAAATTTCCGTCTGAAATTTCCAACGGAAATGATAAACCGTCGGAAATTTACGACCAACTTGAAGATCTGTCAAAATTTTCAGACGGAATGTATCCATTTTCGTTGGAAATATACCTAAAACTAGATCTTAATTATCGTTTATAAAATCTTGAATGTTTTCTTTTTTTTATTATGCCACATATTGTTAATTAAAACTTTTTTCAATAAGTTTGAGATAAATTTTATTTTTTAATTACGATAATAATTCATCCAATAACTTTATTAGTATGCTTTAATATGCACAATGTTCTATAATAAATATACATTAACTTTTAAACTGCGAAAAATATACAAGAGATATGTTAAATTTTATTTTTTTCAAACTAGAAGATAAGTTAACTGATATATAGCAAGTAAAATTTTGTTCTAAATTTAAAACGGTGTAAAAAATTAAAAGTCTTATTAACAATCAACAACTCTTAGATGTGAAATAGAAAATGATTTACGTTTTGGTATCGATAATTAAAAGTACAAACTAAAGTTAGAAAAAAAGAGCAAAAAAACCAACAGCAATCATATATGATCATTTCCTTGTACTCCATTCACAGATATGACATGTACACTTGTCCTATGAAAAAGTCAATTTCATACACTCTTATAATGTTCGACAATTCATTTGTAATATATATATATAATATGAAATAAATTTTAATGTTAATGTGGTTTTACCTAGTGAAAAAAATAAAACAAAAAACTTTAATCTTTCATCATTTATTTTGTGGTTAATATTTAAATCACATTCTGGCTAATAAAATCTAAAAAATTTTAGTAAACACTCTTTTATTATTTTTAGTTTAAATTAACAATGTACATATAATATGGAAAACCAGGGGCAAAATAAATATATTAATGACACACTCAAATAAATTTAGAACATAAATGACATATTTAATATAATAAAGTTTAATGAAATAATAAATAAATGAGATCTTTAATATAATAAAGTTTAATGAAATAATAAATATATATAAAGTCCAATACTTAAAAAAGAAAATTCATTATTTTTAAATAACAAAATGGCTAAAAAATATTTCATATACACAATAGCCTGGTGGTTGGGAACTTACTCCCCAACTCCCAGGTCTAAGGTTCGAGTCTTCCCCATTGCATATTGAACGAAATTACTAACGGGTCGACGCGCGGGTTGGCCAATCGGTCGCGGGTTAGCCCTACAGGTTGCGGTTCACGGGTCGGGTTGGAAATATTTTTATGTGAATGTCCATTAAGATTATTGTTAATGTCATTAAGTGTATGATAATCCATCTAAAGATTCTTTTAGCTGCGATTTTTCCGACAACAAAATGTCGACATTGGAAAATTATTGGAGATGGGGTAGGCTAGGATTGTGGAGAATAGGAGATTGATTGAAATATTAAAAAGGAAAATTGGAATGTGTTTATGGGAGGGGAAAAGGAAACCAATTGATTTTATGAAAAAAGAATATAGACCATTGGATTTTTTTAATCTAAAGAACACGATTGTTTGTCAAATTTATTTGTTAAATTAATTAGTAACCGAAACCGTCCAGTAATGATAGTTTGCTAATAGGGGTTATTCATACGCACAAAAAAAAAGGTGGGGTGGTAGGATTCAAGCATAGACATCTAACGTCATAATGACAGTAAAAAGTAACAGTAATATGGTATAATATCAATCTTTGTTATTAGCACTAGACATGATCATGCGCTTGATCAAAATATGGGGAGGGGGTTGTTATCCATCATTCCATTAATGTCCCACGAGGAATCTATACAAACCTTATGTCAGATTACAAAATTCTCTTATGTTTCTTGTTTGAATAACAAGATCTTAGCAATCCGTTAACTAAAACATTGAACTTAAAATTTAAAATTGACCGCTACCAAATATTTAAATGTATTAATTAGATCCAAGAGTTAAAGGTTTGCTCGCTGGTTATGAATAATTAACCACCCAATTATATTGATTTAAAAAATAAATTGAGATATATATATATATATATATATATGATGATCAAATGCACAAAATTGCACGGTCGGTGTAATAGCAATATATGAAACCTAATAGTTGCTTCTTCATACTATATATATGCATGTACTATGATATAGAGAAATGTTGTTAATTTGTACATATTTTATGTACAAAATTTGTATACACTCTCCTTATATTTACTTGATGATTTTTTACCACATTTTCATTAAAAGGATAACTTTTGGGAATATGTGTCAATTCACGAGTGTGTGTACAAAATTTTGTAAATAGTACATAAAACTCATAATAGATTTTTATCATTTTTTTTCTTCTCTTGTGAGTTCTATGAAAATTGCACAAAAACTTGTCACCAGGCAACCTGAATGGCATGATTATAACAAGCATAATTACCCTAATGTTGTTAAAAATTATGTAGGAAAATGTGCATATGTATTAAGGATAACAAGATCACAAACAATTAATTAGTATCATTAGAATGCCTATTTAATTTGATTTGGATAAAAAAAACTTTTGAGAAAACTCAAAAACCTTTGAAGCTGATTTTAGTTATCAAACAGTATGTAGTTAATTAAAATAAGATGACCTATTCACTAACTATAACAGAAATCGCATGCAACCCAAAAATCCTAACAAATGATAAAAATAACTTTTCTAGGGCTTTTTTTTGGGGGGGGGGTGGTGGTGGGGGGGGGCGAAGCATAAAAATGAGTAACTAATAAACATATTGATAATGATAAATAGATTTGTCATCTTAACCCCCCCGGGGGGTTCTTTAAATTTTAAATGAAACTAATTAATATACGATGTGCATGTCTTTAAATTTTACTAATTAATATACCATGTGCATGCAATGACATAAGTCGTTTAATCTCAATTTTGGATGAATTGAAAGAAGCGGTACATGTGCCAACTATAATAATAATTACAAATTAGATAATAGTTACTTGATGAAGAAAACTCAAGAACACTATATATACATGAAATCTGTAACATAATTTTGAGAAAAGGAAGAAGGTTTCTACTTTCAGTTTAACATGGAAGTAGTAAACCATCAGCACTAGATCGATTGTGTGTGTCACCAAACATGTATGATGACGGGAGATCATTTTTAGTTGCTAATATATTATAGAAAGGGAGAAGAGAAATGAATGAATCATCCCAAGACGTAAGTTAATTGTGGAAATCAAAGAATGGAAATAGCTTATAAGAAATTAATTAATTTATGGCCACGGAGTGTTTCAAGAAATTAAAGCAAACAGCAAGTATGGCGTTTATGCAGGAGGTTTTCCTCACTTCAAAGAATCTCTCATCTCTCTCTTTGCAATTCCAAGAATCCGGAAATAACGCTCCTGAGGTAATTTGGTAAACATGTTACGTTGCCTCGAAAAGGAGCTTTCCTTCACCACTCTGCACGTGTTTACCAATTACCATCAATCTCATCAACTTCCTAAAATTCGTGAGAAGAATTAACTGCTTTCCTTCAACCATACCCATACCCCCCTTCACGTTATGATCGATCTCGTAAATTGTTCTTCCCAAAATCTCATTATTCAACCTCTACTAATGTTTACATTAATTAATTAACAAGATCATCAACTCATGATCAATTAATACTACTACTGAACTTAATTCTAATTGTGCAACAATTAATTAAACACTTTTTTTACAATCTATTGATCTTCATCAAATTATACAATCAGCAAATTAACTCGATTGGAATTAAAACCTAACTGGAAATATTGAGAAAGAGCTCATGACTAAAGGTACCCAAAACAAACCAAAATGCAAACTTCTAGGAATTAAATCTCGATGATGAGTTGAAATTAACCAAACCAAGTAATTTGTAGTGAATCAAGAGATCAGAATTACCCTGCTATGAGTTTGAATATCCCAATTCGCTAAAATGGCGGCCTCCCGGTACCCCAATACGCCTCGTTAGGCATCTGAATGGAGTTCAGAAGATTTGGAGCCATCCCTTGAAATAAAGACGGATCAGAAAGAAGTTGCTGCTGCCCTCCTCCGACACTACCCGGGGGAGATCCAAGTGAGGCACCTCCTTGTACCGGATTGATCGGATTCTCTTCTTCTTCCAATGGGAGCCTTTCATATGCAGCGTTGCTGAATGAGGCTGCCATAACTATAACTGGCCCCGACGCCAGAAGTGCCCCCACTACGCTACCTCCCACCACCTGACCTTGTCCACCGGCTAAATATATCGTCAGTCCGGTGGCGGCAGGCGGAGCAGGCGGCGGCAGAAACGAACCTGCCAGCGATAAGATCTCGAATCTACCATGTAATGTCACTACCGATCCAGGAGCGGCTGGTTGCCTTAGGGTTACATTGGTCACATTACCACTTCCACTCATTATACACACCCCTCTTTGGCGCCTCCGGGCGAAGTTTGCAACACTCTCCACGATATCACATCCGTCTGAAATTTCCATGACATGGCTTCGTAGGGCGTTGGCACTATCGCGGGTGATGATGATGGGCGGCTTGGGCTTGTTCTTGGATCCGGCCGGTCTTCCTCTAGGCCTTCTTGTTCCCATTCCCATGTTGGAGCCTCCCTCTTCGTTCTGGTTGGATTCGTTCTCATCGCGATTTCGCTTTAGGCCACTGGTTTCGCTCTGCTCGTCTTCGGAGTTACGGCTCTGGTGATGAAATTGCTGCTGGAGATTGAAATCCCTGGTGTGGAAAGGAGGTGGAAGCGAATGGCCATGTGCCGATGCCGTTATTGGATCCATAACTTTCCTTGAATTCGAAGAACTATTCGGTTTACTTATATACTCTATAGCAGAAAATTAAAAGATGGAACTTTTACAGGGAGGATCAAGAAATTGAAGTACAATAAAGGGTTTAATGATTCAAAAAGATTGATTAGTGGACTTTGGGGCTTTCTCTGTGTCTCTCTTTTTTCTTGCTTTCTTGATTTTGTTGCCTTGTTTAATGAATCAAAGCACTCATAACTCTTCTCCAAGTGGATATTTGGGTGTCACCCACCAGATTTCTTCTGTGCTGAACGAAACATCTAACTACTTTCCCGAAATTCTTGAGGGGTTTTCGGAGTTCTTAGATTTCAGAGGGTTATAAGCTAGCTAGGGTTTGATTTTGGTAAAGACTACTACTTTGCTCATGAACTAGCTGGCCGTGGACCTATCTCTCTTTCACACACAACACACTATCCACGGTGTATGTATATGTTGTATGTTTCAAAATCTACCTCAGCAAAATGGGGTTATTGGTTATATATATATATATATTCATACAAATCTGAGGCTGTTAATTTCTCCAAATTCAACTTCTATTTGTCTGTATCTTTCAAAGGGTCACTATCAAGAAATTTAGCGGTTTTTATCTCTGTACTACATAACGTGGGACACATTAGACTTGAAGTGGGCATTAATTGGTTAAGGTTTTCTATCTGTGAGATGTTACTACAACTCTACAAGAAGATCTTGACAGGATCATTGTTGACAACTATATGTACATAAATTCAACGTCTTCCAAGATTTTATTTTGAACATGTGAGGGCAGCTTCTTTAATTTTGCCCCAATATTGATGTGGCACGTTCCCAAAATAAAATTTCACAAATGAATATATGGATTTAATTAGAGGAATGCGTCTATGAAACCCAAATGTGGTACAATTTTAAGAGACATGAATAAGTGACATTCTCAAGTGGATGTAATGCAATTTCATTAGGTGATCATAATTACATGGATATTTATGCATCACGTAATAATAAATTCATGCCACATATACAATATCCATTATTAATGTCACGATTTTATTTCTCCTTGAAATTTTCCGTGATAATATTTTATTATTGTTGTTGTTGTTGTTAAGAGAGCAAAGCAACCGAGAGAATTAATTTTATAATACCTTTTATTTTATTAACTTAAGAACTTCAAGTACCCAATATTTCCATTTTAAAAATGGCAATTTTAAGGTTAAACATGCCAATTACACCCCCCAAATCTTTTCTTGATACCAATGAGAGGTAGCCCGGTAGGTGTTGTTTGAACCTCGGATCTCTCATGTTTGGAACTGGAGCATTCAACCATCATATCACAATTAGACCACACAAATTACCATTATAAATTATTATCACATTCAAATAGCAACCATTAATGACCTCAAACCATCTTAATCTACAAAATTTAAAGCATAATTTAGATGGATTCACTTGCGGATCTAGGCCCGGGCAAGCCCAGGCCGTAGCCGGTGTTCGCCATTTTTTTAAATTTTTTTTCTATAAATAATTTTTAATTTTTTTAATGATTTCTTAGTCTAATTGATTTTTTTTATTGTAACCCGTACTATTAGAAAAATCCTAGATCCGCGGCTAGATGGATTGGTGGAAAAATGCCTTTAGACGTCCAAACTCATTCTTCATGAAAGTCACATGAAAATTCTTAATATTACATGAGTAACAATCAAAATCGGACACGAGATTACTTATTCGAATATTAACCTCTCTTATCTAAACTTCAAACAATATTGGCAGAAAGCTCTATCGGTTATATATATTGTTTTAAAGGCTGAGTAACCAAGAAAGAAATTTCTAACTCGTGATATAAAAAACTGTCATTCAACTAAATGAGGAAAAAAAATTCAATTCTCTCTCATGTTTATTGTCATTCTAACCACTGTTCTAAAAAATGGAGAATAAAAAAGTGTTGACGCCAACTTTCGCGTCTAAACACACCATGCAACTTACATCTAAACTTTGAATATAAACATCATCTAAACGAACATTTTATAATGTTATCTTCTAAATGAACTTAATTTTTATTGTTGTCTGTAACTTAAATTAAATCAGTAGTTGAGGCGGCCACGTGACCCATCAATAAGTGACTAGTCCCATGCATTAGAGATGGGGTTAATTTCACAAATCATCTCTAATCTTTGAATTAAGTCTCGATTTCTTCCCCAATATTTCTTAAGACACACCACAGCCATTAACATTTGATAAATATGCACAAATCGTCCTTTTTTACATTATTCCACAAATTTTTTAACAAAATGATGATTATACCCCTTAAAACTTTTTAAATTTTTTTAAAAGGGTTTAAAAATAATAAAAAAATTAAAAACCAACTCATCCCATCCCACCCCACCCCACGCCCCTCTCCCCTTTTCGATGGCCATTCCGACGGCCACAAATGGGGAGTGAACCCTCCCATTTTACTGTCGGAAATGGCAGCAAAATAGGGGGATTCACCCGCATTGAATCCTCCCATTTTTGAGACAAATACTGTCGAAAATGGCAGTAAAATCACTGTCATTTTCAGCAGCATTTGTGTTGTGCTACTGTTTTCCGGCAGCATTTTTAAACTTTTTTTAAAAAAATTTAAAAAGATCGGAAGAGGGTATAACCGATCTTTTTTGTTAAAATTTTGGTGAAATAGTGTAAAAAATGACGATTTGTGTATATTTATCAAAGGTTGGAGGCTGTGGAGTGATAAAACAAAGATTGGGGATGAAATTGAGACTAAACTGAAAAGTTAGGGAAGATTTGTGAAATTAACCCTTGATGAAATGTATAGAAACAGCTGGCAGAATTAAATTGGGTTGCGATAAGATGCAAAAACATGTGGGTGAGGATAAGAATTAAGAGGGCCACGTGCACCACCAAACAATCCGACTTCTATCTCCTTCGGTTGATAGGAAGAGAAGGGGAGCCCACAAGATACGTGTCAACACTCCCACATTTATCGGGTCTATTCTTTGAACGTTGTCTTCTTCTGGTCCCTCACCTGGGTGTTGATGTACCCAAAGTGGGGCCCACCCCTTTCTTTTAGGAACAAGTGTTATAATACTACCATGACGGGAAATTAGTTATTGTTTTTCGAAGATCTTTTTTTGCAATTATTTTCATGGTTAAAAAAAAAAAAAATTCGTTGCTAGACTTATGTGATCTCATTACATCTTAGTTGGTTACCATTGATTAAGAATTTGATTCAAACCCCCCGGTCTCTTCAATATATATCACAAAAAAAAATCTTTCAATAGTAAAATTGCTTTTCTTAACAAGATTATTAAATTAAAAAAACTAATACTAATATGAAATCTTAAAATTGTATATCATACTGTGATCACCAAAGTCGAATATGCATGTTCAAACTCGTTAGAGCATACACTGGCAAGCAGCTTGCCTTTATATTTCTTCTTATTCTTTCTAGTTCAATTCATTTCTTGTCGAGAAATATAGCTTGCCTCCTTGATGGGGCTAGGCAAGTTCTATGCCACCCGTGGCTCGTCCAGTGAGTAGCCAGCTAATGAAGCATCTTTTATTATTATTATTATTATTATTATTATTATTATTATTATTATTATTATTATTATATATACACACGTCTCAATAAGGTAACATTCTGAATATTAGTGCATTAACCATTAGTCGTTTTGCGAAGATATGCGAGAATGAAACAAATAAACAAGATAAGCTAACGTACTCAATTAATTTTCTTCCAAATTGTTTTTAAATAAAGAAGAGTATTTCATAAATAAAAAATATTCCCTAGCTTCTCATCTCTTGGTTGGTCGTTAACTTCTTGTCTCTTGGAAGACGATTGTTAATTTTAAATAATAAACACAAACAGAATTAAGCATCTTTATCTTATCTGTGTAAAATAAAAAACCACCAAGTAGCCGGATTAGCTTTACCTTTACAAAAAGAGGATTTCTTTAATGTAATGCGCTCTTTGACTTGTATATAAGTTTTAAACAAAAACAATCTCGACAAATAAATTTATATAGATAAACAAACATATCTTTCATTTTATGCAATCCCAAATGTTGCACCCAGGATGCAACAATTAATGTGGCTGTAATTACTTTGCAAGTACAATTTCAATTTCTACATATATCTCGCTCTCTATTCTGTAAATAAAAAGTACGTTATCTAAACATGTTTTAGAGAAATTCAAAAGTTGATTTTGATTTGACTTTTTATATACATAAGAAGTCATTCAATATTGATAGTAATTCTGATATATGTATGCAGGCCGGTTCGGTCCATGGCATGATGGTTACATTATATTATGCGTACATAAAAATTAGGGTTTTGGCAAAAACTATGGATGGCATGAGGCATATAAGAAAAAACTTCAAATGAATATAGTATACATAGTTCGGAGCTCCTATTAGCCATCTCATTATTTTTCATTATATTTCAAATTAAAAATTGACAAAATTACCAAATCATTCACATATCTCGTGGAATCTCATGTACTATATATACAAATTTTCATTATTTAACTCGATCCATTTATTCTCTATCTTATTTTAACAAAAAAAAAAAATTGCTAACAGGAACCTCTAACCAATAAGAATTAAGACACATAGAGTTAGATCCCCTCTCCATTTATTTAGCTTGTAAGATGTCTGTTGACAATAAGTACTGAGTTCGATACTAATAGACTAGTAGAAATAGATCGGAAGAGCGTCGTGTAGGGCGTGAGGGCAAAAGAAAAGACGCGTGGGAGGCGCTGACAGCTCTGTAGGGAGGCAGAAGCCACGGCACGCACAAGCTACCAAAGCATGCACCACTCTCCTTCTCCGGGAGATTCACTGTTGGATTAGTTTATCCTAATTAATTTTAATTAAGTAGTACCACTACTTATCCAGTTGTTGTTTTTGGGATTCTCTCTTCTCTCTGTCATTTTTTTTAATTACTAAAATAAGATCTGAAACTTGTACTACATCTTTCGAACAATTGCCACCAGAAACCCATGTAATCAAGATGCTCTTTGTCGGCTCACACTCTTTCTGATCATCACCGTTTTTGTTTAAATATATATAGCATTTGAAACGATTTACAAAAAAAAAAAAAAACACCAATTTCACAGGTAATTTGTATTTTGAAGAACTTGTCGCCTTTTCCATTTGACGAAGTCTTAGAAAAGTAATTTGATAGCTTAATTTGTATGAAACGTCGATATCTTAACAAAACTTTTTATCAAGTGAACTTTAGAAAAGCGACGCATTGTTTTAATAATTACTACAATTAACTTCAAAAATTACGTTATTAACAAGATAAAAATGGAGTACTACACTAAGTGCTTGCCACCTAATTTACGTAAATATTGTATAACTTATTATTGAGATATACATAGCCATGGAACAGTTGAATTAATAATCGTAAGGATATTATATATTTAATATAGTAGTATTATTATACAAAAAAAAAAAAAAAACCTCTTTTGTAGGGGGTCATTTTCAAAATAATTGATGGCTGTTCATTATTTTTATTCCTCTTTTTTTTCTTCCCTTTTTTTTTTCTTTTTTCCCCCGAGTGAGTTTAGGGATTCCTTCACAAAATGGAACTGTCGTTGACCTGCAAAGTCAAGCAAATACATTAAATAATCGACATCTTAAAATGTACAGGGTTAGGGGTATCTTCAATGCAACAACATAGTATACGGTTCAACATAATGACAAACAAAAGAGTGTTTAATTTTCGTTTTAGCTTTCTTACTACTCTACTAATTTTACCTATTACTGATTTTGACAAACAATTAATTACAACTACACAATAGTTCATATTTTTATTGAATTTCCGAAACTTCTACCTCATTCTAATGAAAGCTGAATGCTGATAGAGGAAAACAAGTAAACTCGAAGGAAGATAAATAGCCATATCTGACACGCCCACTCCAAGTACTTTTAATCTGCTTGAAATGTGACGTACGCCGATGATAAATTCCAACTACAAGCTAAAATTTACTATCAAGACTCGTGAACATTTAATTATTCTAGAAAAATTTTGGCAATATCCCCCCTAATTTAATAACAAAATCAACCTGTATAACTATCTAACTATCTAAGATCAAACATATTAACACTTCTCAATATAAGAATCCCCATCATTATAATTTACAATACTTCACTTGTGAAGAAATATACTAAAATCGAATAAGATTCACACGAGGTACCCAATGCATGCTAATAAACTTAAACCGTGTTAAAGTCTATAAATTATAATAATACAACCCTATAACAAATTTTTTCCGCTAATGCGTTAGGTGGTGGCTCAAACTCCCAAAATAGCCGGCTCGGCCACAATATGTTGTCTAAACTCCAATTGCTACCTGGTAGGAAAATCATTTAGAAAATAAATGAGCTAACAAGCCCAGTGAGTAGAGTTTTTGTAAATAAACATACTTTGGAGAGTCAAAATACACATTTTTCAAAAGCTCGAATAAAATGTACAAGTCAAATTTGGATTTTCATAAATTTTAAACATAAATCCAACATGAACATCATCATCAAGTTGAATTCATCTTAGAATAAAACATTTGTAGAATCATTAAAGTGCTAAAGAATATCACAAAAATCATTCCATTTCAAGAATCATTATAAAATTCATCCTAAGAGTATCCATAATCTCATGTCACCATGTGACTATCATATAAAGTCATACGCGCATAGACACTAGTTTGGGCCATAGGTACCTTATGACTCTTTCGCCCTAGGCGGCACAACAACTAGCTTGAGCCATTGCTAGCACAATAGGCCTATTCGCCTAGGCGGCATTCATCTTGTCAGCTTGAGTCATAGGTCCCTTCGCCCGTATGTGACATATTCATAACATATGATACAACTTGGGGAATTTACAAATGATTCATCACTCAAATTTTCTAATAAATCATATCCTTGAAATTTCTTAAACGTCACATTCATCAATTTCATAAATTTCTCAAATCAAGGAAAAATTTCAATAAATTCCATAAGAGCACTTTTGTTTAAATTTTCAAAGCATCATGTAGAGTGAATAAATAATAAAATTCATTCATAAAAAGAAGTAGAGAAAATTCCATTCACCGGCTATGCATGGAAATCTAGCTTATTCGTAAATGATTCTAATTCCTTCCCCATTTTCTGTAACATAATATGAGAATTCCATTCAACATTAATTACTACAATAGCAAACTCCTACATATTATCAAGTTATATCTCTTTAAAGTTGCAAGCTTATTATTTCCTTATAATTCTTCAATATTTCCTCATTTCCTCTTTGAACATAATGTTGTCCAACTATTATTTTTGCCCTTAACTCCATTTATTTTACTTCTTTAGTTGAATACAACATAATAAATTTAACACATATATCAACGTATAATTTTCCTTCATGTCATGAACCATTTCTTTTCCTTAAGTTCACTTACTTCATTAACATATTATGTCATCATCACCCATTAGCATTTACATATCAAATCATACTTTCACGATAATCATTGAAATATATCATATCATCATGTTGTGAAATATCCAATAATATTACCAAATAAAATTAGACATATAAATAAAATTCCTCTTGAATTTTTGTCGTCAAAATTATACATATATATAAATATATATATATATATCAATCCCTTAATTTAATACTAATAGACTTTTATTCCAACTTATATTTTATCAACATGACATCATGTTCATGCGTATCAAATAAAATCAACAACCCAATAAATCCCAATTTAATTCTTACTCATTTTATCTCATTATAGCCCGACCATAATAACGCTCGATGTTGTGTATACAAGATGCCCATTCCTTGTGGTCGCTCTTAAGCACATTTTAGCTAACAAATTATCTTAATTCTATGAATTTAAAACCCAACGGCACTTTTATTTTAAAAAAAAAATCAGCCTTAACATCCCCTTTTCGAACCCATATTTACATCATACATTTTCATAACTTCAATACTAACTTCATACATTTTAATTCCATATCCTTAAGCACAAACTAAACCAAAATGGTTCAATAGATATAACTTGTCTAAATCTTTAAATCAACACAATTAACTAAACCCTAACATCTCAACAGAACCATGTTTTAAAAGTCATGAATTATTAATTAATTAACCTCATAAAACCATCATTGTGTCATAATCACCTCCACCAAGCATAATCTACAAAATCCCTAATTTTTCATATTTAGGATTTATGAAAATCAACCCATAATATATAGTAGGAACTTAAAAATAAAACTCGTCCTCTCAATATTAACACCAATTATTTAGCCTCAAGTCATAGGAATAAACCATAAATTTAACTCCTATTAGAAAATACATAGACCCTAAAATAAGCAATCTCATGACTTACCTACACAAAATTGTTGAAGAAATCAAACCCCAAATGCCAAACTATACCATCAATGTGCAATTTCCTAACTTTCTTCTCTTTTTCCTTCCTTTTCCTTTTTCTTCCCATTTTCCTTCTCCTCGGCCATAGTCTCGGCTCCCAGCGTGTGTGTATGTTTCATGTTGTGTGTAATTTTTTTTTTTTTTAAACCAAAATAGTACTTTCATTGCACGTCACTACCGAACTAAACCATATAGGCATACAATCAACCCAACAAGAATAATAAGAATTACAAAGCGCAATTGTTGTGTGTAATTTAATCCCAATTACAAGGGAATTATCTAGAGATTTAGGAAAATTGAAACCAAAGTCCCTCAACTTCTTACTTTGCTTCATTTAGGTCACTAACTTCATGTATTATTTCATTGAAGCTACTAACTTATAATGTAATTCCATATAAATCACAAACTTATTCAATTGCTTAAATGAGATCGGAAGAGCACACGTTAAATAATGAATCTTAGTCTAAATTTGACATTGACTTGATTATTCCACCTTTGACTTTTGGTCTATATATATAAATTAGCCCTAAAGTTTAGGTAGCCGTGTGGAAAAAAATATATAAAATTTGGGATGTCACAATATCAAAGTAAAATAATTCCAGCTTACCATAGCTCATGGCTGGTGTTGTAATTCATATGTCCCTTCGGATAAATAATGTCACATGTAGTTAGTTAACAATATATGTAATATATTAAATAATAAGTAGAGTAAAACTTAAAAAGCAACTAAATTCAACGGCGGTAACATAATTTTGAGGAAATAATGTTTATTTGATGTGAATAATTATGTGCTTAATTGGTCATCTAAGATTGACTTTTTATGTCTTGTGAGCCTTCAAACCTACCATTTGCATATAAATAACCCATTCAAAATAGCTAACTCAGTCACATCAATTGTTCATGTCAAATCAAAGAGAAGACAACTTTTGAGAGCGTATATAAAACCACAAATGTGTGTATAAATTTTATACACTTATATATACAAATAACACTTCATAACCGATGATATTATTTAGCAATATTCTCATCTATATACTCCCTCCGTCCCACTAAGATAGGCAACTACAAATTTTCACATAAATTAAGAAAACTTATTAAATGTAGTTGGAATTATAAATTTTTTTTATATTCTTCCTATTTTATCCTTGTAATAAATGATATAAATGTAGTGTGAAAATATTTAACTATTATTGAAAGATGGAATTTCTATTTAATATCTAAGAGCATTTACATTGGTATTGTTGAATTTAATTATCAACATACGCAAAAAATACATTTTAAATTGTTATTAAATGACACATACAAAAGTTAAATTTAACAACTATTAAAGTGTCAAATTGGATGTGTTAAACAAAATCACTAAAATATACTGAAGTTCAAGTGGCCCCATTATTTTCAAAAGTTATTGTTCAAACTTTATTAAATAAATGAAAAAAGAATTTTTCAAAAATATTAAATTATAGCAAAATGTTGAAATTATTATTAAGGTTAACAACAAAATTAATAACTTACCAAAAAAGATTTTTTTATTAATTTTTTAACACCACCAATGTAGGTACTTTTTTGATTTGTTAACTGACAATTTCACTAACAACTTAGTTTAACACTACCAATATAGATACTCTAATATTCCAACAATCTTAAATGGGGGCATTTTGGTGAACCGAGCAATAAATTATACTTTCAACAAGGAAACTTGACTATAGTTTAGGATAGATGGAAATAGAAAATAAGTCTGTCTTAATGGGACGGATAGAGTATATAGGGTTATAAAAACAGTTAGATTTTGTTTCAAGGCTGCGGCCCAATATACCATAAAAGGTACTCTGGGCTTTGTGCATATTGATGTGTTCGGACCCATTTTTTTTGGTTTTAGTTTACGGGTCGCTTTGACTTTTAAGTTCCGAATCTTTGGGCTTTTGCATCGTCATTTCGTCATGAGGTTTCTGCCGATGAGTTCTAGTCTAATTATTTAGTTTGAGGTCATCGATCTTTAAGGTTGCACGTTTAACTCTCATTAATTGTGAGTTGTGTAAAATTTTCAACATTTATATTACTTTGTGTTACTAGATTTTTTTTCTGTACGGGTAGAATTATAGTATACGTTCATATTAAAATTGACGTATAAATGTGGATATTATTTTATAAATAAAATATAATATATCAGTTGCATCTTATAAAATTATGAATTGATATGCGAATTACAATTTACCATGGAATATTTGTAGTAAAAAGTCTGAGCTCATAATTCTAGTATCCTCCAAACTCGTTGTGCAAATTTACACGCCGAATCTATATAAAATTGTAATAATTAGCAGACAAATAATTAGAGATGTCAATTTGACTCATCGATTTATAAACCCGTGGAGACATGCATCTAATATAATTGACCCGTCACGCCTAATCAAGGCAAAAGAAGGGGTATGAGGTAACATTATCTGACCCCGCCGTGGGTCTAGGGCGGGTGAGAGTCAGGTTGGACCAGCACCATAAACCCGTGACCCACCAGGTATTTTTTTATTTTTAATGAATTTATTTCTAAAAATATGTAGAAATTATTAGAGATGACAATTTGACTAATCAATCATTAAATCAGTGGTAGTTTATTTTTATTTTTTAATTATATTATTTTTTTGAGATCGGAAGAGCGCAGTCGAATTGAAAGAATCAAGTTATTATATTAGTTAATGTTGGAAATTTTAAAATTCTAAATAAAAGTTTTGTTTTATTCTATGATCATTAATTAATAATGCGTTGCACATAACATTAATTGAAAGGAGAAAAAATTTATGAGTCTATTTGTAGGTCATGGTGGCGTCTTAACCCGTCCTATGATCCGACTTGTCTTGACCCGCCATATGAATTTGTAGGTTTGGGGCAGGTCTGGGTGACTTCAAGACTCATGGGATGGGTCTAGTGTACGGCTAACCCGTCCTATTGCCATCGCTATAAATAATCATATCACAATCTACTATTGCAACTATAAATTTAGTCTCTCACTCGTGCGTTGTACATGAAGACTAATTTTCAAAAAAGTTCAATAATAATAAATAATAAAATATTAGACAAATACACATTATCAGATTTGCATAGCAAAAATAATAAATATACAATTTTAATTTAGTATTTGATGCATTAAATTAACGTTTTATTAATACTATATTAATAGTTACATGCTTATATACTCAATTAATACTTTACTATATTTCACTTAAATCATCTAACTTATTTAACATTATTAGATAACAGTATAATAATATATATATATATATGGTGTGTACATACCTGTATTCACTTGATACCCGTTCAGATAAAAATTTTCAAACTCATGAGAAAGTGCTCTCTCGACGTATCATTTCTATGTGTGAAATTCAAAATTGATATTTATAATTATAGTGTTAAATAGAGATATATTTGTAAAGAAATGCAAGTTAGACTTTTTACTATAAAGAAGATCATATATGTGAGACATCCTAAAAAGGAAAATAAGATCAGATAATTGCAATAGAGAGATTAATTTTTTTTAGTTCATTTTCTTCTTGTGGATTTCTTGTCTCTTTGTTCACAAAATTTTCGTTAAAATTCATTATTATCTTCGTTAAATAAAAATATTGATTAATTAGTATTCAATCCGTACGTTGCAAGGGGAGACAAATTCCCAATGTTTCATATAAAAAAATTCATTATATAAATTACAAAAAATAATAAATAGTCATAATAATAATTAAATTAAATGAAATAACAACATGAATTCAGTCGATATTTTGAAGGCTTCATATTTATGGAGGAAAAAGACTAACAAATAAATTATGTGCATCATCTACAACTTAATCATTGCAATATAAATTATATAGAAACAAAGATTAAAAAAATAGTCACAAAGATTTTCAAATTAAATCATAGATATCAAGAAAATAAATTTTAGCCATATATTATTATAAATAAATAAATAGATATAATACCAGACAATTAGTTTATAATGCGTTCATTTTCGAATAATTCAATAACGGAAAGAATAATTTTTAAAAATACTAATTCATAAGAAATTGAACAGTTACTCGCCGTGAAATTTACATCGGTAGCGGATAATAAAAATTGTAAAAGCTCATAATTATATATAAATACTAAAAAAATAGAAATGAGGAAACAGATCGAAAAGGAATATAAAAAACTAATAAACTAATACAAATTATTGAAAACTCGTGATGAATATCCAAATAAGAGAAGTTTAAATTTTAAAACTTGAAAAATAAAGTGAATTGAAAATCAATTTGGACAATAATTGAATCCAAATTATTATGCAACATCATGATGAGGTCAGTAAAAGAGCGAGAAAATTACAATTGAGAATCCAAATCCAATTAAAAAATATTGTATTATATATTATATGATTTATTCGCATTGGGCTCTAATTAGATGCAATTCTATACACATATGTATTGTTTTAACGTAGATTAATTAATTAATTAATAGTGCTTGTAATTAAAAATTCACAAAATTATGCATACAAGACTAAATATGGAAAATACTATTTGTAGGAAAACATTCAGGTAATTTTTTACAAAATGAAATAAATTCACAATCTTACATATCTGTATTGCATGATTGGAGGAAAATAATTTAAGAATACAACAATTTATACTATTTTGTAAAAAATTACTTAAATGATTACTTACAAATAGCGGTATTCAATTTTTTTATGAAAATATGCCTAGCGCATATATTATATTATATTTATTTATAAAGGTGAAAAAGTCAAAACCATACACTACCATATATATCATATCATGCCAAAAAAAAAGGAAAAATCTTATTAAAATCATCTTCAAAATGAACCTCTCAAAAGGTTTCCTACTAAACTTATAAGTTTAAAATTTTTCTAATATAACTCATCTTCCCGATGCTTTTCGAATGTGTGAAGGACTGTCTATATATTAAATTATAGTGATGCTGCCCCGGGGCACATGATGTAGTCGAAAAGGGCTGGTGCGGGAATGCGGAACCCCTGGTGATCTTGTGTTCGATTCCTGACCGCTGCATCGTATAACTCACGATTTAACTCCTCCACAAAGACCTAGGACAGGAGATGTGAGGGCGTTCGTAATGGTGCGTTACACAAAAAAAAATTATAGTGATGCAACTCCAAGGGAAGCGAATAATTCACATTGCAAATTTTGTGAACTGTCATGTCATGTGTGCTGGTAGTTTCAAGTCACATTTTCACTACCAATAAAACCATGACAGTTCCTCATTTGGTCTATGCACTTTTAAGTTTTAACGCTAAAATCCTCATTGTGGTCAAATCCGTTTAAAAGGTTTTTTTCCTATTCCCCATCGATAATAAGATGATGTAAAGTATCCAAAATGTTGGCAAAATTAATTTCAAACGCATCAAGAATTGAAATTTTCTAATACAACAAACACTAGTGATTGACTTGTCTCTCAAATGGACTAAATAAAAAATTAAAGGATAATCTCAATTGTCGGGCTTGTAAAGCCACATCCATGATCCAACTCAATGGATGTGCTATAAATGTGTCGTCATAATAGAACTGCATCAAGGAATATATCTTCTTAGTAGCAACGACAGTGTTTTAAAAAGCGCGCCTAAACACTGTCTAGTAGTCGCCTAAGCGCGAAGCGTGGGTAAAACACCTCGCTTTAGTAAAAAGTGTGAAAAAACGAGTCAATTTCAAGTGTTGACCAATGAAACAAAATTAAGCGCGATTAGGTGATCTTATGCGTAGAAAAAACATGCCTAGGGGTGGAAAAAGCGTTCCTAAACGCGCCTAGAAGTGAATTAATTTACATTTTTTGAATTTTTTCTCTTTTATTTTGATTTTTATTTTTACTGTTTGAAATCCAATTAAAATTAATCTCAAATTAAAAAGTTAATATAAATCTCTAAAATATCTTGAAAGTATAATTTACCTTATAAGAAATAAAGAATAAAAGAGATAAAATATCAAAAAAGAGAATAAATGATAATTTATATGAGAAAAATACAAACATTGTATTATGAAATTAAAGTAAAAATTATTTATTAAATAAATATATTTACTATTTATGTCTTTATATATAATTAGTATACATTAATTTCTAATTAATTAATAATTTTATATTAATTTTAAAAATAAAAAATAAAAAATCGAGAAACACTTTTTTAACGTTTAAGCAACACTTAAGCGCACTTAAACTTATAAAGCTTGAAATTTCAAATTTATGTTTTTCTGTGCTTCATGTTTTTTGAAACGCTGAGCAACGAAAATAAAGCACAAAGATAACCGCTGAAAAAATTCAATTCTGTAGCACTTTATAACCGAATCGAATCAAACCAAACCAAACCAAACAAGCAAATCCTAAGGGGCAGCCTGTCCTTCAAACCACACCCCCATTATTTATTAATTAATTAGTTAATATAAAAACAAAAACACCGCCTAGTTAATTCAATCCTACATAATAATAATAATAATGATAACAATAATACCCGAATATCAATTCCAATTCCGAGTTGATACAAATTTCGAACTTCTTCAGATCCTACTGATTTTATCGGCCTTGACCACTGGATTCGCCTTCACCATTGCCTCCTTCGCCTCTCCCTTGAAATCGAACGTACAATCGTGCTTCTCCGGATACCTGTGGGTCCCACAGAAGGTACAACCGCATCTGCAATTGAACCCCATAACCCCCACCTTCTTGTTGCAACTCCGGCACCGATTACTTGGTGGCGCCGCCGCGGCTTGTCCAACTGCTGCTTCTTCGATTTTCTCCGCCACTTCCGATGGCCCAGCATCCAAACCCGAACCGGTGACCGCATCCGCTTTGGGCATGACGAACTTATCCATGGCGGCTCTAGCCGACACGGCTTTCTCTTCCTCCATGCGCGAATCTCTGTAGCACTTTGAGCAAAGTCCCATCGTCGCCGCCGTGCCGAAGAACCCGCAGCCGTTGGCGCACAGAGTCGGCTCCGATGGCTGGAAACTCGTTCCGTCGTTCATTTGGTTGCCCTCGGAAGAACCCATATCTTCAATTCTCGAATTATTACTCCGTGGAGAGATTGAGAATTTTTGTATCAAAATCTGCGGAAAAAGGAGAGGAAAAAGGAAAGAATAATAAATTGTAATTTACGCCTGCGTTTGATTGATGCTATCTACCATTGTAAAGTGATGGTCCATGAAATGACTGTTTTGACCAGTAATTAGTCCTGATTGCAGCTGAGCTTAACGAGTCGTACGGGTTTCTTCTGGGATTTAAACATTAATGAGACCGACTTGTTTCACACGTTTATTTAGCTTTATACGGTAATTAATCAAATGAGATTACTGATTTATTAAGTTTTCCCTTTAAACCGAAATGACAATATTATCCTCTAACAAATAAGAACGTCATTGTTGATCAGAAAACGACACTTGCAAAGCCAAAAGCTTTTGCCGTAGGTGAGACCAAAGTGCAAATAGAGTCAACAAGTCCAGTTGAATCGAATCATAATTTGTGATGTGTGGAGCTGTTGTCGATTTAATCCCGTAAGTAGATGAATCGTTAACAAGTAATATAGTGATAAATAGAGTGTCAAATTCTACGAGAACTGAATCTAATAAATTTTACTATAGTTAATCTCAACTTTAAATAAAAATACATAATAAGATTTGATAAGTAATTTTAAAGAGAAAATAAAAGTTAGATAATAAAATAAATAAAATTATTCACAAATATGATTACACAAAAGTATTAGGATCCCCGAATCCACCACCGTTTCCACAATCAATCCTTAGCACTCGCCTTCACACGTTCTAGTCTAGAGTTGAAAATCAATAATCTTAATTTATTCGAAAGCCTCTCTCGATGGTCATCTAAATCTATACCTATATGCGAGACCAATTATCTCTAATTAACATTCGAACATAAGGTATGTATTCATTATCTTTGATTATTATGTAACGATTTCATCGAATATAATAGTATCTCTAGCTATTATAGGACCCTATGTTGTTCACTATTATGTGTAAAATTCATGAAGAATCTCTCGAAAATAATATGAATCACAAAACTCAATTTAGTGGCGATCAAACATCAAATTGGATTAAGAGAATAATAAACAATCAACCCAACAGACAAGAACAATAGCAATAACGAATACTATAAATTAATCATGAAAAACGAGATTTATCATGAACTCTAGCACAAAACAATTAGTCTATCATGTTAAGAAAAAGAAAACAACAATAAATATTGGAATTCAAAACCCGAATGAGACAAATTCACGATATATTCTACATGTTTCTTTTCTTCCTTGTGACGTCTCTTCCTTCTCTTGGCTCCTTTCTCTTCCCTTCGACGTCTCCTCCTTTTGTTCTTGTGTTATTTCCCGTCAATTTATAGTTGTAGAAGCTTTAGAACCCTTAATTGTATAAAAAATGAGCCAAAAACGTGTCAAAACACTTTCCGCCGCGAGCTGCGGGTGGCCGCGAAATTCTTGCCGCTGTCTACCCGCCCCAGCAGAGAAAAATGCTAGGTCGCGGGTGGGGGCGGTTTGCTTGCCGCACCCTACTTTCAGCACGTGCGATTCAGTCCCCGATTTAACTTTTTCTTTCAGTAATAGTCCTATTCAGTATTTTTCTTCATTTATACAAGTCCAAGACTTTTCGAATGCTTCACAAAGGTCTTCGAACTCTTCAAACACGACCCAATTGGTCTCTTTAAAGTTCTCCCAAAGTGCAATCTAGTTCTCGAACTTGTTAACATTGATATTTTCACCCCAAACTCTCGAGTCATCACACTTTGATACTACATATTGAATGTAAAGCCTCAATTTGGTTCAAAAATCATTATTTTCTTTTGGTATCACCACAATATGAGCTTCTCACCTATATGAACCATATACACACTAATTAGGTAGAAATCTGCTCAATTACACATAAAATAGAATAAGTTAATAGGAGTAAGTTACATATAAAATACATTTATCAGAGCGGATTCTTCCTACAGTTTTTAACATCCCTAATCCCTAAGTATTTGCAAGCGTGTCTTGTTCATGTTTCGGCTAGTCGGCTAGACATGATAGAGAACGTCGTATTTTGTCGTTTGATTGGAGTAATTGTGCGATTATGGAAATGAAGGCTTGGGGAGTGGAATGAGGACAAGGTTGTCTTTAAAGCACAAAAGCATATGCCACTAGAAGAATCGGAAGATTTTAAGAGTATATCTAATACAACAATGTTAACGGTGTATATGTGGCAAAGAATATCGAAATTACATACAATAAACTCCTAATCCAACAATGTCCACATTGTATATTTCACAAAGTTATTATAAGTATTTTGAAAAGAAAGAGATAAATTTATTGATTGGATAAATTAACACTTTGTTCTCTACAACTTATTTTTTCAATATAAAAAAACTCAACAATTCAAACTCACATCAACCACGTATTTTCACTTTTTCACAATGTCCTATAATCTCTCACCAATCTTCAACTGCACATAGCAAACAACAATCTCCTTTTTCCTAAAAAGCTAGTAAAATTTTAGCTATAAAGATTCATGACATTTTCTATGATAATGTCAAGCACTTAATGTGCCAAATAAGTATTTTTTGTCAATTATCATATTATTCTATGACTATCACTATACATTAGAGATGCTCTTAAAGAGACGAGTCATTCACATTCTCAAAGTGAGTTCGAAGTCCATTAATTATCGATAAATGCATTAATAATTTGATTATTTAAAACGAGATTAATTCGAATTAGTTTTCATTCATCTCTTTCATATGTGTATTATAATAACTATTGGTTGGAAATGGAAAATGAAAAATGTATGATTTTTTTGAAATTTTATGAAAATGTGAACATGATTGTGTAATGTGTCTTAGAAATTCCAACTTTTTTTTTTGTGCCTCTTTTGAATGCAAGAACCATTTGGCATTGCAAATTTGAATGCAATGCCACTTCTTATCATTAAAAAAGAGTTTAGATGGTAAATAACAATAATTAGTAAGATTAAGGGTGATAGCTCAAGCGATAAAGCGATATTGAATTCGAGTCTACACCTCTCTTCGAAGTTCCCCAACCATATTTAAAAAAAAAAAAAAACTTAATTAGCATTACAAGTGTAGTAATATTAATCATTACTATTTATCTTTCCAAAAAAAAATCATTACTATTTGTTTTGTTTTTTATGTTTTTTGTTTTTTTTGAAATCTTGTTATGTATTTTTTATTCGTTTTGATTGATCGTGTTGAACTCAAAGAAAAAAAGTACAAAGAGATGGGAATGATGGTTGAATTTTCAAGAAAAGCAAACTCATTTTGAAAATATATAGAGATTTGAACTTTCATGTTTAATTCTCATCAAAAGGAAATCCATCGAGAAGTCATAAAATTCAAAAAGATTCTGAGATGAAAATTTGTCACGTCTTCTATTTTTCATAATGATTTCTTAATCGAATATATCGATTAAGTTCAAATTTTGCTATTATTTTGAGTCTAATAAATAAGAAAAAATATATTCACACCATAATTTTTGATAATCCATTGTAATTGTAGTACTGAACAACCTTATATTTTATTTTTGTTATATTTATATCTGCCACCTTTTCTTTTCGTTACAATTTTATTCTCAACTTCCTATTAATTAACAATTACTCCCTTAATGACATTTTCAACTTAAAAAATTCTATTAATCTACTTTAAAATAAGAATAATAATATACGTAAATGTCCCTTAGTTTTTTTCATAATTATTTTACCCAATTTAAAATATTTAGTGCACTTATGTTTTTTTTTCATAATTTTTCCTCAATTTAAAATATTTAGTGTCTTTATGCAATGAAACTTAGAGCTTGTTTGATCCCCTTTATTCTCTCAATTTATAAATTTACCTACTACTGATTTAACATTTGATTTGACAACTGTTTAATTACAATAACATATTTCACACCATTTTACATTTCCAATACACATTCTACATTTCTCCTCATTATAAATTTCCCAAATAAATAGGATCAAACAAGCTCTTAGAGTAGAAATATTAATGACAAAAAAGTGATAGAAAAGTTGTGGACTTAAGTATAACAATTAGTAAAGATTAAAGTTATCTAGAGTAAATAAACAATGGCATGCTTAATAAAAAAATGTAGTGTCAATATAAATCACCAAAAAAAAAAAAATAGATCATCTTTCTTTATTGTTTGTTTAGAGTAAGACCACATCTATAATAAATAAATAGATTTCTAGAATAAATCTCAAGCAGACAAAAGTTAGAGGAACACAAGGACCGTGCTGGGGAATAGCGTTTAAATAGGCCCAATTATAAATGAGGGTTCTAACCCTATTTGTATTTGGGTCCATGTATTCCCATCAATTATAAATGACCAAATTGATGTATGGCTCCCTTGAAGTAGAAAATGACATTCTAATTTGTGAGGCGAAATAAATTTTTCGCTTGGTTGAGCTTGAACAATTCTAATTTACAGTCATTGGACTAATCGAGTAGGTTGCCCACTTGAGCACCTGCCAAGCAGTTTGGGCTGAGTTGTTCGGCTGACACTCATTTTACTTAACAATATGTTTTTACGGTCTTTGTTCTCAATGAAATTAAAAATTAATATATAAAACTATGTTGGTTTAGTTCAAACTTGAACAACTCATGAGGTTGCTAGAACAACTCTTCCTTGGCCTTTGGTCGAGCTTGAACAAGGCAACTAAAGCTAAGCTTGCTCAGTGTGGATTTGGCCACCCGACTTGAAACAATACCATCAAACAACATAACTTTTGATGAATTTTGTTCATCTCAAAATTCGGTTTTTAGTATTTTAGAAGTTTGGTTGGTTGGTTCTTGATCCTACAGTCATTATTATTTCTTACTTATTGTATACAGTCATTTGAAAACTATTATTAAAAGTTTGACATTTGTTCGTTAAACCAAACTTTAATTGATAAAATTATTCAGATATACTATTTAGTTTTGGCTCATAGACCCCACGCGAGCTCTACAAATCCCGTGTACTAATGCGGCGCCAACTTGAGGACCACAAGCTTGCCATGTCGGTGCCAAGTGTGTTGTCTGAACTCGCGGATTGTCTATGTGAAGCCGACGTGATGGACACGTGACGCCACGTCAATACAGAGCCTGTGTGAACTCTACAAAAACACAAATTTTTAAAAACTTTTCGAAAATTCTATAACAAAACGACACACCACATGGACATGAATTCAATTTGGACGGCACTGCTATAGAAAAATCCATTAGTTTTGAAGTATCTTCATTTAAAATAACAAATATGGTATGCTCGCATCAATCCATATAGAAAAGAAGATCCGTTTGAAAGTTAGAAGACCCACACATTAGCTGACATGAGGTTTTTTCAGTGTACGCCCAAGAGCAAGTGTGGGCTAAACGTAAAACTAACAATATCATACTAACGTAGAACAAACTATTATAAAATATATTAGAGTAGGACCCCAACTAGGGGCGCAACCAGAAAGCCGAGTTACCCTAGCTGGACCGAAATATCAAAAACCCTTTTATATAAACACTTTTTTTTAAAAAAAGTACACATTACAAAAAATGTTCAACAAATCAAAAGCTAATATTAGGCTAAAATGTAAGTTGAACCCGATGATTTTTTACTTCAACAAATTCAAAGCAGTAAAACCCACAATTTCACAAAGTTCAATAGAGTCAATTAGAAAATTATCCTTTCAAATTAAAACCACTTAAAATTTTCAACAATCCAACAATAAAGAACTTTAAAAGCTAACTAGTGAGCTATCAACAATCATAGCACTATTCTTGACAAAGTTCAACATCTAAAATTCAACATCCAACTCTATCATCCAACATCCAAAATTCATCGTCCAACATCCAAAATTCAGCAATTTAACATCCAACTCCAAGTCCAACGTCCAAAACTCAAGAAATAAAATTGTAAATTTTTAACAATAGTTAAATACTTAAAGTCTTAAATTACAGTTTATATAAGAAACAAGCAGCAAGCTTACCACCAAATACCACTTATATAATTTCAATTTCTTAACTTGTTGGCTATTAGAACTTAGAATTAGAATTTAGGAGTTGGAATTTTGAAATTACCTTCAAAGAATTAAAGTTCAAAGATTTTGGAGTCTGCTAGTGTTCTATTCTGACTTCTGCCTCGGGACCGGAATGAACCGTGTGACTGGTCATTGCCTCACTAGTGCCTGGTGGACGGTCGACGGTAGAGCAGGGAGCTGGAGCCTTGAGGTACGGTCAGCTGTCCTCGCAAACGAGCAGGACAGCAGTAAAAACTGAATGGCTGTAGAAGCAGAATAGGTACTGCAGAAGATCGAAGCACTAGAGGGCCGGAGGCAGCTGTGGAGGCTGGACTCCAAAGGGTTGCTGCCAGGGTGCGACAAGAAGGCAGCATGAGCCCTGGGGATGTCGTCTCACGTCTGTCGTTAGTTCAATTAGGGAATTAGGGATTTCAAAATTGAAATTTGAATTAGGAATTTAGGAACGATCGGAATTTGGGATTAAGTTACAGATTTAGGCTTTTTTTTTTTGCGGAGTATGGTTTATATTGGGCTGGCGATTGTGACTTGTAAAGGCCTGTTCCCCTGGCCCAAATTCCCTTACTCCTAGCCCAATTTTATTTACCCTTAGCCCAAAGACCAATTGTTTTTTTTTTCCCCCTTTTTTTGTTAGATCAGGCCAGCATTTGGGCTAGCCCCGGGCACAGGGTGGCCCCCCGCTGGATCCGCCCTTGGACCCAACCAGAAGTGGTTTAATTAGGTAATTCAGGTAGTTTAGGGGCTTCATTGTAAAAATCAGGTATCTATAAAAAACAATTGTCTCTTACTTTCTCTGTGAAATCCTATATGCAAACCATTGCCACCGGTACCACTGTCTTCCCCACTATTCTGTGCTGCCATTCGTTTGTTCTTTTGTTCTTCTCTCTCTCCTCCCCTCCCCGCCTCTCTCTCTCTCTCTCTCTCTCTTCGATCGTTTCTTTCTATGTTTGATCCTCAACACCGCCGCTGCTGTTTGAACGTCACCACTGCTGCCTCTGCCTCACGTATCAATCCCCCATCTATCTCCCTAAACTTTTTTAATCTCAGATCAAAATATAAAAAAAGAAATTGTAAAAAATTCAGTGAGTGATTTGTGTATGAATATGAAGATAAAATAAAGTTATAAACTTCAATAACGATCTATAATTAAAAATTTTGAAATGATTATAAGATCTTATATTCGTTGACATTGACAAGAAATAATATGTTACATAAAATCCCAAAAAAAAAAAGAAAAAGAAAATGAGAAATTCTCAATTCATGTGTGGAAAAAAAGAAAATGAAAATGAGAAATTCTCAATTCATGTGTTTGTTTTCCAAATTTTTATATTTTATAAGTTAAAAAATAATTCAATATTTTAGAAAATATGAAATTTCAGTTTCCTGGAAAACGAATTACTTAGGTCCCCTGAAGGAAAATATTTTCCTTGTTTCCCTGGAAAATATGGTCACGTGACCGAAAGTGGGGAAAATATTTTCCGCAGAAAAAAAGCCAATCAAACAGCACAAAAGTGAGAATTTAGGTGGAAAACTAACATTTTCTATGGAAAATTATGGCACTCAAACACACCCTATGTACCTTAATTTTAAAAATTGCGTAAAAAATATTAGTATTTTACAAGTCACCCACCAGAACTGGCCAATGAATACCTTGAGCCCCTTTAGTTGAGGTGATTGTGATAGTCCAGAGAAAAGAATAGTATTGGAATAGAACCCTAACAAGAAACAAGGTAAACTAGGACGTTGAACCCCATTAATATGGTGACTGTGATAGTCTCAATCACATATCTCTTGAGCAAAGAAAAGAATTTTAGTTAAGATGATGGTATCCTACATCGCTTGAGTAGATAAAATAGTTTTAGTAAGGAAAAGAAGATAACTTTATAAGTTAAAAGATCTACTCCAACTAACACAAGATGTTTGAGATAACTTGAAAAATACAAATGTTTTTTTACACAGTTTTTAAAATTAAGGTACATTAAGTTTTTTTGGAAAAAATCAGGTGTTTTAGGTGTTTTTACATTGTGATATCACAATATTATAATATAACAATAATTCTCCAAAATATCGAGTCACACTAAAATAACTCGCTAAAATACCGAGTCACATCAAAATAACTCGCTAAAATACCGAGTCACATCAAAATAACTCGCCAAAACACTGAGTCACAACAAAAATAACTCGCCAAAACACCGAGTCACAACAAAAACAACTCGCCAAAACACCGAGTCACAACAAAAATAACTCGCTAAACCACTTAGTCGCAACAATACTATTATTTTGATATCACAATATTACAACATAATAACAACTTGTTGGATCACCGAGTCATATCAAAATGATAATCACACCTCACTAAAACACTCAGTCACAACAAACACAACTCACAAAAACTCTGAGTCACAACAACACAACAACTCAATAGAACAACCGAGTCACAACACTTCAGCCAATACAATTTACCGGAAACACTGCAACCACTACCGACCTCCCACCGCGACCACAAACCACCCACCACCGCGATATGAAATTAGACCGTGAAATCGCGATCTGAACCACCTACTGGGTTTGTGCATCTTTCATTTCTGAATGGCACGATCTCAAATAGCCGAACGATCAATCGCCCGTCATTGACATCACCCTTCACGATGAAGATATTCTATTGGTTCCAGAATCTGAGCGATCAATCGCGTTCTTCCAGTGGTAACAAGTATAGAGAACTCGTTCTTCTGGTGGATTTGGGCTGAGGAACTGACCTGCTTCTCCCCGTTCCAGGCATCGGAGAAATACCATTTGTCGGAATCCATAAACGCCGTTAATACGACCAGGCAGAAAGCTCACAATCCGATCAATTTCTAGAAATATCCGTTGAATGTTTGGGGGAGGGAGGGAGAGAGAGATAAGTTGTTTGGAACTCCAGTGTTAGCGAGGTGTAGTGGCTTCTGTTGGCGGCGGCTAGTGTGAAAACAGATTGGAGAGGGGAGAGAGTGGGAGAATAACTGGTTCTGTGGGGCAGGGTGTTGGGTTGGATTGGGGGGGCCGGAGGGTGAGAGATTCACTTGATTTTTACAAAAAGGGTATTACACTTCTTATTTTCACAATCAAGTACCAAAAACACCTTAAAACCATAATTAATCCGAGACTTTTTGGGGGTAAGTCCAACAGCAAAACCGTTTGGGCTAAGTATAAAGCGGATAATATCATACTAAAGTAGAACAAGTCGTTACATATCGTTACTCCCTCCATCCCATAAAAAAGAAATATATATATATATATTTATTTATTTATAGTCGTTACCACAATATTAAGAATGTTTGATTAATCTCGTTGAAAAAGTAAAATTTAGAATCATTTTTCTATTATTATGCGGTTACTAATGTTTTCACTTTAATATTTTTATATTGTTGATGGGGATGCATATTAAATAGAGCCATAGAGGCATATACAAAAATTATTCCCTTCGTCCTATGAAAATAGTCCTCTATCTATTTTTACGTAGATTAAGAAAATGGTAATTATATTAACACTACAATTTCTTTTGACGCCTTTTTCCTTAAAATTTTTAAATCTCTTTACTAGAACCCTAAATTATACAATTAAACTTTCATTTTTCAATGCAATTGAACAACCAATTATGAATGATTTTTAACAAATTAAAGTAGACATGATTTTTAACAAATTAAAGTAGACATAATCCATTAAAAAATTCAAAATTGTATAGACACTCAACGAAGAAAGTATTAGGTTTCAAAAAAGAAGAAGAAGAGAATTTAAAAAGTCTTCATACAAAATTTAAAAAGGAAAAACTTAAGAATATAAACATTTTTCCCCCAATAGTACATATACATCAATACCATTAGAAAATAACATAAAAAATTACGAATATGAATGTTTAATGAAAAGAAAAGAGAAAAATGAGTTTGTTTTTGCAGAATATTCAAGAACAAGAGGGAGGGGATATGCATAAAATAGTGTTTTGACCGTTTAAATAAGTATTTGATTTAGAATTTTCTATCAGTAATTTTTTCTCTTATTCTTTTTTAATTTTTAATAGATTTAGGGTTTTATTTGTAGTTGGGTGTAGTTTAATTATTATTTTAAATTTGTATTTTAAATAGTGGTTTGCATATATTGCAGTTGTATTAAAGGAAACTGTGGTAGAATTAATTAATTTTAATTTAATTTTTGGTTTGTCATATTTTCTTATATATTGAGTAAATATATGTAAATCTATTGTGGTGTGGCTACACGTTTTTCCTCTTATATGTGGTGGGGTTAAAATTTTGGTGTGGAGAAAAAATCTTGTAGCGGTAATATAATTACTCTTCAGAAGATTCAATTAATATTCTTGGAAAGTAGAATTTAAGAATATTTTTCCTAATATACCATTTTATTTAATTATTATTCCACTTTAATATTCCTTTCATCCCATAAAAATAGTCTCATATAATTTTTCACATAGTTTAAAAAAGTCCAATTAATGTTCTTAGATAAGTGAAATTTTTAAACATTTTTCCTAATATGCCCCTTCATTTAATTATTATTCAACTTTATTAGTTCTTATTTGTTAATATCAATGCACATTAAACATGAGTATATAAGAAAATTTTAAAACTAACTAACAAAAGTAGAAAATAATTTGGGATAAATAAAAAAGGAAACTGATACCATTTTTATGAGACAAAATAAGTAGTTCTTATTTGTTGATAGCGATGAACATTAAAAAAGAGAATTAAAAAAATTAATAGACTAATTAATTAAACTAGATCATAATTTGTAACAGATAAAAAATGAATAGTGTAGTATTTTCACATGACAGAGGATTAATACAAATTTGATTGTCTCTATTAGTTTCATGGATCCACATATGGAGCCATACAAATTAATAGAGGAAAATGTGCTATATATAATAGAGACATCCGATATCTTCACGTCAAAGCTTGGGAGCAGTACATTTTCAATTAACATAAAATGGTAGTGGCTATCATTGTGATATGAACGAGAACGAAATACAAGTACATATCTATGTAAGATGCAAGGGGTACTCCCCCCCCCCTCTTCCGGGGCACCCCCAAAAAAAAATTAGTAGTATTGAAATTCACACACTTGGAGAAGCTGTAGCCCAATCTAAATTTAGTAACCAGCTGTAGCCCAATCTAAATTTAGTAACCAGTATATTTAGCCAAATATTATTGAAATAATTTCATTGAAAGCCGAAAAATTGGATAGTCCCAAAGTGGTCCCATTTGGAAAATTGGGAAGTGATTTTATGAACCCGAAAACCATAATTATAATCTTGGAGATCTCTAATCACAATTTGAATTCCTACGTTCACGAAGAAATTGCTGTGATAAAAAATTAATCTCTAGACGATTTTTAATTGAATTCGACACCTACCACGGTAGATGCATCATATTTACCACCATGTCTAAGCTAAAATCCAGGATATTTCCCTTTTTCTTTTTCTGTTTTTTTTTTTTTTGAAAAGAAAATCCATTTTTAGAATAAATGAGGAAACCTGCTTGTCAATTGTCATAATGATCAAATATCTAGGTACGGATTTAGTGTGGTTACCCCAAAAATCTAGGAATATCATTGAGATTATAATCTAGATTATAATCTATCACACGACATCATTTCAGACGTGTGCTCTTCCGATCTCAAAAAATAAAAAAGTAAAAGTCAAGCCGTAATTATTGACTTTTTACACAAAATAATCAATAAAGTAATACCACGTTACATATTATAATTCAGATTATAATCTGAATCCTTACCAAACATTTGCTGACCATTTTGGTGTTACCATCAGCAAAAGTTTATGCGCACTTCCCTGACATGCCTCCTCCTATTTCTGCTTTTAATGGTTGCTAGATGTTGACTCGACTTTTCAGCTTCTAGTATGTGTTTTCTGCACCCCTCTCCGCCTGCCAAAAGAGAACGCTGCTAATAACGGAATTGTCTCATTTTCTTCAACGGTTTAGTTAATTGTTTTTGTAGTAATTGATTACTGTTGATTAATTCATGAAAGGGGGTGAACAAGAACCCATCCTGCTTCTTTCTTGAATTATTATTCAAGCGGGTTCTTCTTTATTATTATTATTTTTTTATCTTTGAATAAAAGTGGGAAGATTTTTCTTGCCATGTTTGTTGGCAAATCAAGCTGGTTCTCAAGAAGTGAAATTCAGTGATTTTTTGCCTCTTTAAGTAGATTGGATTCAGATGGGTAGAGTAAAGAGGAGCAAGCTTGACTTGAATGAAGCAGTGGAATTCTTGAACAATTTGTGGGTTGAAAAGCCTCTACTTCGTTTGTTAATTCCAGTTTTTCTGCTTCTTTGGGCAATTGAGAGGTGGTTCTTTGCTCTATCCAATTGGGTTTCTCTTGCTCTTGCTGTCTGGGTTACTGTTCAGGTAGTTACAAGAATCTATTTGATTTTTTCTTGATAGTTCATATTCCAATTCCTTGCTCAAAATGCAAGCATAGTTAATTATTCTCGAGGAAATATGCTTTATTCCTGTTGTTCTTTTAACTACAGTAGTTCATACCATGTGAGGACTATTCCAGATTTAATTTCAATATAGATTTAAGAATTTTATGCTTTTCCTTTTTGGTCTTGTTGATATTTTACCAGCTGTTATAAAATCCAAACATTTTGAAACAAGTGTGGGGCTCATTACTTTTGGCACCTGGTTTACAGTCCAAACATTTTATCTCGAACCCAAATTGGTTTTACAATATATAATGTGGTTGAAAAATTTATTCACAGAAATTATTGGGGAAACTGAATGTACTATGTGACTAAAAGATTATCGTGAATGCTGTTTCGAAGAACAATATCAGGAAACTAGATAATATAGCTTATATAAAACATTAACCAGCTGTTCTTTCTTGTTTCACTTTTAAACTGAAAATATGGTAATTCTGATTATCAATTGCCTATAACTACAAAGTTCACATGCCAGTGACAGTGCCAAACAGTTTCTTTTTCAAATTTCCTGTTTCTTGGGGCCTTATATTTATTTTCAGTAGAATGAAAGGATAACAATCATTAGGAATTTAGATGACTGTAGCATGAGATGTGAAAATTTTTCCTGTTCAGTATGGAAGCTACCAACGTCGGAATCTAGTGGAAGATTTGAATAAGAAATGGATGCAACTGACATTACAGACCTCGGTAATTGTCTCATTTTCATTGTAATTTAATCAGATGTGTGTGTGTGTGTGTGTGTGTACTCTGAAATCAACATTTTATCTCTTGTTTATATACAGCGAGTGACACCTTTAGAACAATGTGAATGGCTGAACAAGTTAATGCTTGATATTTGGCCAAATTACATCAGCCCAAAGCTTTCTTTGAAGTTCTCATCTATTGTTGAGGTAAATAATTCTGTTCTCCTAAGCATTTCGGGAACCTATTTTACTATTTTCCCTACCTCTGTAATGACTGAGTACAAAGCGGGGAGGAGCTCATGAGATCCAAGTTGCTTGGATTTTGGTACTGGTTTCTCTATATCTCACCTACACTCAGA
>CAVNYN010271562.1:0-28960 GCA_963692815.1 Nyctanthes arbor-tristis | reverse complement strand
TGGAACAGAATCTGGTACTTCAGGAGTATTGTAGACTCAATACTCTACCCATTAACTTTTTAACACATGTCATTTCATTGGCCCACCTTTAACCCCTCCAAACTTTGGCCAACGGAGACAACCATCTTATATTTCCCAACTAATTTTCCTTTTCTTGCTTTCTACAACTGATTCTTTTACTTTTTTTTAAGCGAATTTTTCTCCTTTATATGTTATAACGTCAATTTCCTTTATTTTCTTTCCTTTAGTCGTGCCTCGATATTCACATGTTACTTAATTGTATCTATTAAAATATTCTATTTTTTACTAACTCAAATCATGACGAGAAATGTGGTTCCAACATTTACCCGTTCATAGTAACTTAGATAATGACAAGAAACGTGTGTTCGAGCATTTAACCGTTCGAAGAAAAAGGATTATTTTGATTGCGGTGATTCATTGAATACAATCAAATGGACCAATGTGTATATCGTCGTACAAAAATAAATTGACGTGAACTAATGATTAATGGCCCAAAATGTATATCGTCACACATCAATTTAACATGAAAATCCTTAAATGGATCAAAATATATATCGTCTCACAAAATAAGTTCATGTGGAAATCCTTCTCACAAAATAAATTCACATGGAAATATATAATTTCTCACAAAATAAATTCACATGGAAATCCTCAAATTATATTTTGATCCATTTAAGGATTTTCATGTGAAATTATTGTGTGACAATACACATTTTGATTCATTAATTATTAGTTCACGTGAATTTATTTTTGTATGAAGATATACACTTTGGTGTGTTTTATTGAATTCAACAAATCACCGCAATCAAAATAGTCTTTTTTCTTCAAACAGGTAAACACTCGAACCATGTTTCTTGTCATTATTTAAGTTAGTATGAACGGGTAAATGTTCCAACCACATTTCTCGTCATGATTTGAGTTAGTAAAAAATAGAATATTTTAATAGATACAATTAAGTAACATGTGAATATCGAGGCATGACTAAAGGAAAGAAAATAAAGGAAATTGACGTTATAACATATAAAGGAGAAAAATTCGCTTAAAAAAAAGTAAAAGAATCAGTTGTAGAAAGCAAGAAAAGGAAAATTAGTTGGGAAATATAAGATGGTTGACTCCGTTAGCCAAAGTTTCGAGGGGTTAAAGGTGGGCCAATGAAATGACATGTGTTAAAAAGTTAATGGGTAGAGTATTGAGTCTACAATACTCCTGAAGTACCAGATTCTGTTCCACAGGTTAACGACAAAATCATTTGGCTCGTAATTTTCAGAGTTGTATAAAATTTTAGAGTTGTGCTATTTGAACAGAAAAAGATACAAAAACTTAGAGCCCGTTTGGTAAGATTTATAAAGTCAATTTATAAAGAAAATTTATAATAATTGAAAATGAGTGGTAGAGATTTAATTGAAATTTAAAATGTGTAGTGATTGTTGAGTAGTTGTTAAATCAATAGTCAAATCATGGTAGGTAAATTTATAAATGGAAAAAATAAAACACTCCAAACAAGTCCTATAAAATTGACACGTCGCAGTATTTTTTAACACTTCACATCACTTTTTTCATCAATAGTAATGATAATCAAATGGCCCACACTTTCCTCTTGTTACAATTTTTGTCTATTTATTTTTTCAAATAAAATTATTTTAAATTTTAACATAAGACAATACTTTATCAACTTATGATGTTCTATCAGGGGATTAAATTATGTTTTCTTATGTCATTGATCTCGTTATCCTCCTCTTTCCGTATGTTTTTGTCTATGCTTTCATATATATAGGAAACTATTAATTGAGATTATGTTGATTGAACTTTTTTGTGCACAGAATCAATAGTATTCTATTTATATAGAAGAAGATTAAATCTTGTAAGGGATTATCGCGTGATCAAAATTCTGAGTTATGTTATTTGAATAAAAAATTATTATTATTTTTTATATAAAAGGAACACTTGATTGAATTCCCTTTTTCAATATTTTAAAATTAATTAATGAATAATTATATTGGCCCACGTGCCCAGTATAATTTTCTTACAGTAGAATTATTCCCAAAAGTTTGATCAAGATACACATTTTCTTATCATCTTCCGCAGCAAACGACATCACACATTTTCGTATCCCAAACACAAGTTGAGATCGGTTATTTCCAATATACTAATCAATGACGATATCAAATTCAGTGCAACAAGGATCAAGAGGCCATTAAAAAACAACATATCTCTTGACTCAATATGGTAAATACATAAATGTGAAATTTTATTTGATCCATTAGAAATGTGATCAAGTAACGTGTTAACAATTTGGAAATTAGAGCAAAGCATTAATCTAGAACACATTAATGACTTCAAATAATAATAATAATAACAATAAAAAAAAATAATAATTAATCCAAAGACGGTCGCTATCATTACCTAGTTAAGTAAAAGTGTAACCAAAAATTCATCTTTCGAGAGCAATTCATCATGTTTACATGCTCTGTGATAAGATAGTACGTAGGAAATCTATATAATAGAAAACTAAGTTATAAACATTAAGGTATTATTTTATTGCTACCTTTTAGATATGTCTCTCTCCTATGAAAAAATTTTTTTAGTATACTTCGAGTATCAAAATGCCACGATGGAATATGAGGAAAATTTATCTCAAAATACATGACTAGATGTGTTTGATTCAATTATACTGATGACATGATAAAATCGAGAAACTCTCAAAAGATTATTATGCTAAAGAAAACAAATGAAGAAGAATGAATTATGCCAAAGATTTTATTTTTCCTGTTATGTATGCGTGTATATATATCAAACATCTAAGCTACAAACACCTTATACTTATAATCTAAATGTGTACCATGTATTATACATATATATAATAATATATATACATAGACAAAATAAAATTGTCATAAATATTATGTTATGTTGTCTGTAATATTGGACTGCGTCAATTAAAGCGTCAGTTGAAATAAATATGTCCACTGGAAGAAGAAGGTGCATTTATTAGAAGGAAACAATTAATCATCATAGACAGAGAACACCTCGAAATTGAAATTTCCTTTTCGCTCCAAGCCCCCACCCCACGAAGGGCACTGCCAGGTCAACGCCAATTAATACATTGTCGACCGGGATGGCGAAACATTTGCATAGCCATTAAAGAAAAATTATTAGAAATATCTAAGAAGTTCGACTTTAATTAATTACTCATCTTGAGTATATAGACCGCTTAAAGATATTTGAGACGGAGGCGAGTTGGCTAACTTTCTTTGTTTGGCTAGGGTTTAAATCTCCTTTCTTGTTCTTGATCTTTAAAAGAATAGTTCTTTATTTCTAAAAGATCATCGATCACTAGGCTTCTAGAGGAACAATGGCCAAATTAACTTTATTAATTTAGTCACTTAACATCATAAGCGATTCTCCATTGGTAGCAAATGGTTATTATCTATTAAGGGGAGGAAATCTTACTTCAACTTCAAAAACATAAAAGTATCTAGCGACGATTTCATTACATATCTTACAACTAGAAATCTTCTTTTTTTCCTGTCCAGTTCCTCCATCATGAACCCTTACTACATCCACGAATGCTACGCCATTTTTAGTTATTGGAAGAACCCATGTCAGTATCTTTCAACTCTCATACTAATTTGCATGGCAATTATGAATTTCGTATTATATATGTTAGCTTAAAAAGATATTTCAAAGTTTCAAAAAAAAAAAAAAAATTATTACAAAGTTAATTTTAGAATTCAAGAAAAATTCACATTTTCCTATGAGTAATGGGTTGGTTGTGTAAAAATTCTCAAGCACGAGAGTTATAGCGCCATTACGATACTAAATGGATAATATAGCGTACTACAAGTCGTAAGTTTGATTTGCAGTGGTAATGTGTTGATCATGGCACGCCACATTATGGTTTGGTCCGGTCCTAAATTAAAAGAATTTCCCAGAAGGTTGTGTTGGTGGTGAATGGATTATTAAGGGTGGGATGGATAGAAAAGTTGACGTTAATTACTTGACCTGTTATATAATAGAATTTCTAAAGAACGTTATAGGCACATTGTATATAATTACTACATTTTGTATCCCTAAATGATGACTTTGAGCATCAACATTGATGTTATTAAATTTACCTATTCATATAAGGAAATTGATCTAGTGCTATATATATGACACTCTATGATACCATACAGTCATGTGGCGTATATTGAGGCACGCCACATGATTGTGATTTCCTATGTGGCGTGTCCCGTTGTATAGTACAATATGTATGGCTTCATGATGGAACTCATCTAAATGATCAAAAAATTTATTTTAAATTGTTGTTAAATGTCACACATCAAAGTGCCACATTGAATGTATTAAACAAAATAATTAAAATCTACTCAAGTCAAAGTGAGTCCCGTCATTTTCAAAAATTATTGATCAAATTTTATTAAATAACTAAAAAAAAAAGAATATTTCATAAACATTAAATTATAACAAAATGTTAAAAATGTTGTTGAAGTTAACAACAAAGTCAACAACTCACCCAAAAGATTTTCTTAACAACTTAACACCATCCACCAATTTAGGTACATTTTTGAGCGGTTAATTAATAATTTTACTAACAACTTAGTTTAACACTACCGATGTGGATTTTGTTACATATGTACTTGTGATAGTTCATGGATTTGCTTAATTGCATTGGTTCATTATTTAATTAGAATTTACAGGCGAAAAGGAAATCAATAATATTCTGGCAATCAATTGTCCGATATCTCAATATTCATCTCTTTAGATTTATCAATAAAAAAAATATTTTATCAAGATCCATCTAAATCGATTTAATGATTAAGTGCATTAGGTGAATTATTCGACAATTTTTTTTTAATTAGTAAGCCTTTTTTATCTGCTTAAAATACTATGAATTCCTATGGGAAGCTCTCCTATAATTTATACAGAAACTTTTTTCATATTGTCAAGCAATGAGGAGCACTCTTGGAGTTAAAGAACATATACAACTTGCTAGATTCTTGTGAAGAGTGAGGTGTCTTATTAGTCAATATCACCCCCAAATGTAATAAGTTATTGAAGAGAATTAAATAATAGTGAACACCATCAATTCTATCTTCAATCAAAGGTTAAAATACAATTTCTCTATGTTCTCATTATTTAGTATTGACTAAACGTTTACTTTTGTCTAGAGCTTTTGGAGCTCAAGCTGAGAATATAATTTAACAAGATGTCATCTTGGAAATTAAGAACATTTACACAACCAAATGATTTGGAAATTGGTATAACATAAATTCGGTAATGTTAAAGTATCTCTCGGAGGTATTGTTGTAAAACCTCCTACCTCATGTGGTATGTATTAATGTACGCTCTATAGATTTGAAATACACGTATGTGTATCAATGCATGCCACATGGGGTCGGAGGTTTTTTTCAAACATAAATTTCCCAAGATTAAGAATAAAGTTTCAAGGGTACACGCCCAAATCTAGAAACTCAGTAGACGCATAACAACCAATACATTAGTGATAAGGCTCAAAAATCATTGCAAAGGAAACAAAGAGGGAGAGAGGATAAAGTAATCCTACATATATGTGTGTGTATATATATCTATCTATCTAACATATATAAAAGAGTGAATCAGTCAAAATGCAATGAAAGTGGTCAAAATTTCGACCGAAACGACGTAGTTTTGGTCTTAGTCATTTCCCCCATTTTTTTTCCAAGGAGAGTCTGCAAGGCAACAGATATCTGTGATTTGGTTTCTTTCACTAGGTAACGTATCGGGGTCTCCTCTCTTCTCCAAATTCAAACCCTACCTCCCTTTATGTTTTTCATCTTCGTGCAATTTTTTGAATTGGGGTTGTAGAATGTTTCCGCAATTTCTTGCGCTGCTATTGATCTCCATCCTTATTGTCTAAAATTCCATGTTTTATATTTATTTGTTCCGTTCTTATTGTTTGAAATTCCATGTTTTGTATTTATTTGTGACGTTTTGTTTGTTTAATTGACATATTAGGTTTGATTTGCTTTATGTGTTGTACATGGTTTGGTTTCAACATTAGTTGGTAGTGGATGGGGTTTTACCGATGGAGACCCGAGAGCATCCTAAAATCTATTGGATGAAACTATGGGCCACCGATGAATTCCTAGCTAATTCCAAGTTCTGGTAAGATCCAACTATCTCTTCTATGTGTATAAGTAGTTATTATGTATTTAATTGAATTATAGAGATTGAGATTTTTAGCTGCATATGAAGGTATTTTTTGAGGATGCTTGAGAAGGTGAGGAAGAGTGATGGTCGGATACTGGCTATCGTGAGTATTTAGTCGCTCACATCGTGTAAATATTTTTGTGATTTTGTTTAGAATTATGAAGTTGTCTTACTAAAATACAATAGTAAATAGACATAATTGAACTTCCTTTAGAGAAGGAACAGTCTTTGTAGAGTCCAGCTAGCGTCATCGTTATACTTATTAGGTTCTGTTTATGTTCTCCTATAGTCTATGATAGTGATTTTGTTTTTCTCTTATTTAATTTCCTTTTAACTTCATTTTTTATCTTCAATTTTTCCATTTTCGCTTGGACTACTGTGTTGCTTCACTGTCGTTTGCTCTGTTTTGTAAATAAGGCATCGTATCAAATCTTAGGTGGTATTTTTCTATCATTTTCTTGTTGATCTAGATTTTATTAGTTCTAAGTGATCTGAATATTAATCTATTTCAGCTCTGAGATTCAATTCCAAGTTCCAAATGTGAGCCTTTTTCCCATAGAATTTTTTGCTAAAATGGATCCACTTTTTCAAAATTTTTGACCTTCTGCGTATGTTACATCAAGATATCTTATCAGTCTCTTTGAGAATGTTGTTTCAATTTCCGCGATATAATTGTTCGATTAATATAGTTTGGTTTTCTCCAATAATTCAGTACAAATTAAAGAGGTTGCTGATAATTTTTTTTGTGTGTGTTAATTAGTTAAATATTTGTTTTTCTCCTAACGGGTTTGAGTTTTGGAGGGCTATTGCAAATTATAGTGAGGTTGCTTTACTGTGCGTTTTTTGTTGTTATTATCGTCTGATCGACCTCAAAACCCAGTTCTTCCAATGGAAAAGGTAGTTTCTCTTGAATAACTGACTTTTGCTGGTTTTTTATATTGAATTGTCTGGACTTTTGAGCTGATCAGAGTGAAGTTCTTGAAACTTATTTTGTTGGTTTTCATAAAGATTTTTCTCGAACTTTTACTATTCCTCAATACAGAACTCAAGCTTCCAACTTCTTAGTCCCTATTTTCCCCCACATGTATGTCGGGATAATCCCGCCAGATGTGTGGCGAGAGATCATTTTCATCCAAATCCTGGTAAGGTCAATTCAAAAATTTTTTATATTTGAAAACTATCTAGTTAATTAAAATTCAAAGTGCCATACCGCTGTCAACATGCCTTATTGAACCCAGATTTTTAAGCCATAGTTATCAAATATTTAAGAAGCTATTGTAGCAATATAGTGTCTTAAATAATTAAGATACTCATCCTATATGCTAGACAACATTCTCCAAAATAGATATGCACTTTGTTGCATCACGTTTTTCAGGATTGGAGAGGGGACTTGACTTTCAAATTTAAGGTTTGCTAATTTTCAATTCTTGGTAGAGCACCCTAAACTACATCCTTATTCCGTATTATGGATGTTCAAGTATAATTTTGAGCTAATGTTTGTTCATTAATATTTAGTATCTTTTTACAAGTAGTGCTTATTTTAGAGTGTAACAGGAATCATATGGTAAAATATGTTGTGCAGATATGTTATAGGAAACAATAGAAAGGGTAGACTTCAACCCTTCAATATAAGCTTGCCAAAGTATGTCACCAGATATGGTACGTAGTCAAATGCTTTAGACATCTAACATCTAATCTCACATTTCCTCACATGTTGCCATGTGCTTTTCATTGGATTGGAAATTTAACTATAGAACTAGCTGATCCTTTAAGATTCATGGGCACAGAGTAGTTGCCGGTGACCAGGACTCCTCAATTATGTCGAGTGAGACAGTGCATGCAACTTTCCTTGACTTTGTTAACAAATATGAGACTCTATATTGGCATCCTTAGGTATTTATTTGTAATATGAATTTTTCAAAAATCATTATTTGACTAACCAAGTTGTTAGATGTTTTTCAAATACTTGCCTTTTACTTATTTTCTTCTATGTATTTTAGCATACCCCATAATAATTTTTGGGCAAATTATATTTTATTATGAATATACTATTCTTTTCTATTTTCTTCTTTTCCTTCTGTTTGCTTTTCTTTCTTTTGCCAGGGTGTTGGGAAGAAAAAGAAGACATGGTATTCGCGATTTGGCATACAACTAGAGATATACAATTCAACATACATGTATACTGTGGTTCTGTTTGTAGTTTTTCTGAGACGGTTTTTTTGTCTTTTGACATATGGAACTAGAGAAACGGTGTGTGACTGTATGGATGTGGCTGCAAACCACACCACTATATTACATGAATCCATGCTTGATGTGTCTGAGAAGCACATCATAGAAAACTTGTGTGCCATTCTTTTGAATTTTTGTGGTTATAAGTACTTGATTAATTGTAGTTAATCCCCAATTGGTTTGTTTTATATTCTTTCTTATTTATTCTATCAATTTTAGAATATTTTGTTGATCTAAGGGGTGTTTGATAATATTCCTAATAAATAAATTGAAAACTAATCAATTACAAGTATACAATTTAGTTGATGTTAATTATAAATTCTACTCACATCGTAAAAATTAAACGGGCTTCGCGCATCGCCCGTACGGTGACTAGTATATAAATAAGAGTGAGTTAAAGTTCAATTTGTGGTTAAAATTGTACAATTCATAATGCTTGTGGTACAATGAAATTAACTTCCAATTGGAACGTAAGAAGCGACCAATACGACCCCGTTTTCCTTTACACATTCCTTTTCAATATGTTGGCCAAATTGGAGTAACCTCTCTTATTTTCCATTCATTTTAAACTTATCGCAACTTATTTCTCTATCATTTTTCTAAAGAAGGAAATTATTTTGATGTGAAAAGACATTAAATATCGGTCTCAAGTTGAAGACCTTAACATGAATTTTAATACAAGGGAATAAGTAAAAATTTACAATAAATATATTATTCATAAAAATGATTTAAAGATTAAAGTTAAAATCTTAATCTTTCTACTTTTACACGACAACTCAATCTTTTTTTAATTTATTCAATTAAGTCCTAAATAATATTCAATAGTTTTTAAATCTAATTCAATTTCATCCTCACATTTTAGAATTAAATAATAGATACCTAATTTTTAAATAATTAATTTTTCAATACTCTAATTTAAAGGAAGTAAATATATATATACACACACACACAAAAAAAAAATATGAATCACAAACTTCTTAACATATTCTCAATACTTATATATAGTTCATTTAATTTTGTGAAAAGCCTATTAAAGGATTTAATATAAAGATAATTGTTCAATCAAACAAAAAGTTGTAATCATGTATAAAGTTAAGAAAATAAAGCCAAAATAACAAATCCCCTACATGACCTTAATTTTTTATAAAATATTTTTTTCTTGTAAAAGATATAATTTTTTTTAATCATATAATACATGTTAACACTTATCATATCGTTAACGATGTCAAACCAACTTCTACCATTGTGGGTCTAGAGGGATGGTCTCGCCATACGCATGGCAAGAAATCATTTTTTAACTCAAATTATCAAGTAGATAAATTATTCAATCTATGTATGCACATATATATGGCCAATTATAGCGGAACCACATGCAAGGTCAAACCAGTGTTTAATAAAAATGTTTTTTACACAAAAATTCACGCTTTTGATCATCCGCCAGACGTCTAGTGGGATAATCTTGTTAGATGTACACTTGACGAGTGATAATTTGACAATTCATGTGTGCGACAACCCCACATGGAGCAACTCATATGTTGGTTGTCCAATTATCATCCACCGTATGTACATCTGGCGAGATTATCCCGCGTGACATCTAACGGGAGACCGATTTTACGAGAATTCATGTCATCAGAATACCATGATCTGTACAAAACTCAAGTTCGATCATCAAACCAGCATTCCCCTCGTTTTTCTTGTTCAATTTTGCCACGTTTCCCACTCTTCACATGTTGCAATGCCTGCCTCTCCCTTCAATTCTTTTGTACTTCTTAATATTAGGGGAAAAAGGTCTATATTGCAGTGAATGTCAAGGAAAGTTAGCTGGTTAATGCATTTTATTATATTCAGATATAAGTGGAGTTTGTCTCAGAGGCTTTGAAAAGGGACCCACGATATCTCTAGCAAATGAGGAGCATCAACATGATCTTATAAGTCTTTTATATGATTTCTTTAGTTAAATGAAATTTTTTAATATATGAAATGTGTACGTAATAGATAATAATTCATGCTTTAATTCAATATCTGAATTACAAAGTTTTTCGGTGTCACTTTTAGACAATAATAATTTTTCCTTCAACTATGGATCATTGAACAAGACTGAATATCCTAGAACGTCTATTGGAGGAGTAGAGCGAGTTTTGACCTAGTATGAAGATCCACACAAATGTTTGGTCAAATAAACAAAACTCATGTCCTAAAACCAAATTCATAAACTCTTTGATAAGAAGTATGGGAATTTCGTACCATCGCCTTAATCTGCGTATAGTATAGTTAGGTTAGAACTTAGATGCATCTCTCACATGCTCCATGAGATTCTTGGATGTCACTTTTTACATGCTAATCTAGTTGGTTGACTATGTGAAAGGTGTTTTCCGCACGAAAATTCAGGCGATATTGACACCTTTGGTACTACATTGGACCATAGTGAGCTTTAGGAGTGTGGACTTAGACAATCTCTAATGGCACCTCAAATATAAGAGAATTCCCGAAATATAAAGGAAGATGTGCTCCAACCACTCCCCAAATATGAGAGAGGGTTATTATTTACAATAATGCCATTGGTTATTTAAGAAATTACTACAACTTTAATTACGATAATACCATTCATGAATTAATTTTAGGTTTTAACACTGAACTGTTTCAATTTTCAGTTTCAAATATTTTATTTTTTATTAATACTATGAATTTATTTTTTGTATGTCAAATATTATATATAATTTAAATTTTATTTTTTAAATTTTTATTAAATATCATTATTATAATTTAAAGTTTAGAAGAAGTAAAATTTTATTTCAAATGAGAACGATACAAGCACGATAAACTTAACAAATAATAAGTTAAGTTTGTTAACAACCATGATAAATCGATAATTTACGTACTATGAGGCTAGCAGGCAATCCAATAATGCAATTGCAGTAGGACCTGTATGCTATTGGGACAAACGTGTATTAAAAAATATAATGACAACTTGTATTATCTTGCATAACATGATTGTCAAAGATGAGTGTGACCTGGATGCCCCAATCCAGGAGTGGAAAGAAGCTCCAGCACCAGAAGTTGAGCTAGCACATGTCGAAGAAGTTTGGTTTGAAAGGTTTCTTGAGCGTCATCACAAATTAGGGATACCGCATCGCACTATGCTCTCTGTAATGCCTTAATTAAACATCCATGTGAGCAATATAGTAATTGTAAAAATTAAGTTTGTATATCTTATCAAGTTGGTTTGAGTATTTGTCTTTATTAATGTATCGTTGTTAATGTTAATTGATTCCCTCATTTTTTTTTTACAAAATGAGCTATTTAATAAGTTAGATTTTCTTTTACTGCTAATGATATTCTTTATTTGGCTCATTTCGAGCCATAATTTTTTTTGATGGGCGATATAAATTATTTAACCTTAACTAATTATAAGTAATACACAAATTAAGTGTGATTAAACTAACTAAATATGTTATTTCATTTTCTTATTCAATTAAAATAAATCAAAAATAAAAAAATGTGTTCCCCTAAATATAGGGGAAACCATTGGAGATGGCCTTATACGAACGAATTTTAGGCGCGCTTCTCTCTAAATTAATACAATAAAACTCTTCCAGAACAAAACAATACATCCAGCTTTCTTCCCCAGCAAATTCTAGCCGTGAGATCTGCTACTTGCCCCCCCCCCCTCCCAAAAAAAAAAGAAGGAAAAACAAAGATAAAAATTGTCTTGATAAAATATTTGCCAAACTAGGGTAATTTCACTATCTTAACTATAGGCCATTTTTTCTCTGGTCACACAATCCACAATAAAGGTAAAATAGTAAAATTGTCTCTATCTTGTCAAATATTTTGCCAATGATTTTTTACAAATATTATTTTTCAAAAACCCCACATAACATTTAAAATTGTGAAGGATATCTAATACATCGTCTACAAGAACATAGTATTTTAGTCCTAGACAACTTTTATTTAACTTTTTATATTATGATAGGTTTGTTATTAGATGGTTTGATTTCTCCATCCTAGTAGTTTATTATCTGTTTTGTTACGTTAAAATATTTATTTATGTTTGGTTTATTCATTACTATAGGAAAAAAAGAAATAATTAAAACAAATCAAGCTTGGGCGAGTTTTACAAGAATTTTAGAACTTGGGAGTCAAGGCGATGGAAGGCAAAACTTGAAGGGACCAGAAGAAGAAAAATAAAAATAAAAATATATATATATATATAAGGTGTGGTGCGGATGCACCATGGCTTCATGCGGCCGCACCAGTCGCATGGAATTGCAGCATCATGGTAGAGATAGTGGTGCGGGCGCACTACCTGCCTGGTGTTCCCACCTCCTTGAGTAAATTTCCAGCAGAATATGCAGTGTGGCCACACCGACCTGCTTTGCTTCAGTTTTTGCTCTATTTTCCTTATTCCTGTAGAACTTTTTTTATGGCATATCTTTTACACGATTTTTCCTCTTTTTCTTAGGGGTTTTAGACTCTTAAGAATAAAAACACAACTATACACAACTCCAGACACAAATTCATATTATTATTTCTTTACATTAAAGACAAGTTGGGAGGAAGTTTTGCCCGAGTGAGCACACGAAGCTAACTTTTTTCTTCCTCTGGTTCAAGGGGATGTTTTTGCTACTTGTTGTTTTTAATTAATCAATTCCAGTAACGTTGTTTCTTACTTTTTTGTGAAATTGATTGTGTTATTCTATTTTTCATACTTATGAATGTTGATTGTTTAACCTAATTTAAGCCTACTACGTTGAATGACTAATGGTATATTGCTAGAATCTGAGAATTAAATCCTTAATTGTTGTTTATCCTAACTCTTGTAGCAACTAATGATTGTTAGTCATCAGGGACATCACAATCTAAGTTAAATAGATCGAACTTATGAGTTTATTGTTTAGATTAACTTATTTTCCTAATTTTTCATGCAATTGTTGTTCTAAATTTGGAGAACTTATTCTAGGTTGTCCAATTGATTAGGTCTAATTAAAGAGTTTATTTTAATTAGACACACTTAAGAGAAAATTCGGGTAGCAGAACTTATTGTTGCCTAGAGTTAATAGTTTTGCAAAAAAGTAGGAATAACATTGCAATTGATTACTATATTTTATGAGAAATGTACGACTGAACCAAGAACTGGAGTTAACTTTTATTTGCTTACTGGTTTTTGTGAATATTTGTTATTCGCTATCTTCTTTTATTTTCATTAGTTTTAGTTTAATTTCACAAAATCCCCCTTGTCACTAGTTAACACAAAGCACTTAAATTTATCCAACGTTCTCTGTAGGTTCGACCTTTGCTCTCTGTTTTTATAAGTTATTTTAATTTTCGTGGAGTAAGGTGTTTTTATTCAACAGGTGACCACATTATTTCCTCTTATCTTCTATTTTCTTAGACCAGTAATTAGTGTACATATGGCAAATTATTTCCTAATGCACATCTTCCATTGGAAGTTTTTATGCGCGCTTGAATAAATGGGTAAAATATTTTGTTGATTGTTTTTGTTTTTAACTTGGAGTTGATTGCATTAATAATTATACTGATTGTACAATAACTGTTGACTCACAACATCTTTGAAAGAGTAGATTGAAATGCGAAATTGGGTAAAATATGGCAATGAAATTGGACAATATAAAGGGAATCTTAATCTTAATCTTAATATATATAAAGGGAGGATAGTCTCTGGTTTTAGGTTCCCTCCAAAATGTTGGCGGCATAACTCATCTGGTGGCATCAACGTTCTGTTTTTTAATATTATTATTTATATAATTAGCTATTTAATCGTTTATTTCCTTAAATGGGACACACTTTTTTTATCATGCATTTTTTTATTAATGCGATTTTTAAGCTGGCTTTTATAGTTATGTTTCTTGACCTCACGTGTATTTCCTATTTGGGTTCCCTCATTTCCATATTTTACTATTCTTTTTTTAAAATATACGATTTTTAATTAGGCTGTACTTTTTAATTCTTTTTTTTTTTACCTTACATGCATTTCCTTTTTGGGTTCCGTGATCCACGTATATTCGTTTATATCTATACTAAAATCTCGCATGACTAATTTTTCAACAATCAATGAAACTTTACCACATTAAGAATGTTAGTTTTTCATGTCTCCCTAGAATTTTTGTATCTCAGGTAAGTTTCCTTATTTGTGTATAATTCTTCTAGGGATTTTAATTTTATGTTGAACTTTATTAATATTCATTTGATTTAAATTTTTGTTCGTTTTTCATCTAATTTTATTTTTTCATGTATGAAAGCCCTAATTATAACTTAATTCGAGTTTTTTTCTTTCATTATTGGTTAATTTGTACGCTCTGACATTATTGGTTAATTTGTACGCTCTGACATTGTTATAGTTGGTATGATTCCATGTTTTTTCTGATTTGTTATGGGATAAGATATAGGTAACATATATATATGATATGAGATTTAAGTTCGATTTTTATAAAATTCTAACCTTTTTGCCAAAACCAATGGTTTTCGCGTGTCGTTTGTTATCTATATAAACTCGTATGTGTCCTTTTTAGTTATGTTTCTTGACCTTACATGTATTTTCTATCTGGGTTCCCCCATTTCCGTATTTTACTATTCCTTTTTTAACATATGCAATTTTTAATTAGGCTGTGCTTTTTAAATTTTTTTTTACCTTACGCACATTTCCTTTTTGTGTTCCGTAATTCACGTATATTTGTTTATATCTATACTAAATTTTCGCTCATAAATATCTTTCTAGCTGGATTTGGTGAGTCATATCTTTAAGACAACTATTTTAAGACAAATTCTTCAGTGTTGAGGTGTAGTTCATGGGAGAGTTTTGGATTTGTGGATATGATCTTCTTTTATTTTTTTTTAAATTTTTGAATTTCTATAATTTCGACCAATGTCATCTGATGGAGGAATTCTATGAAGATATGAAAATGTGACATAAAAAGTGGATTATTACTTGGCACAAATTCATTAGATAATTATCACACGATCTATTTTTTCAACAGTCAATAAAATTTTATCACATTGAAAATGTTAGTTTTTCATGTTTTCCTAGAATTTTTATATCTGACGTAAGTTTCCTTATTTGTGTATAATTCTTATAGGGATTTTAATTTTATGTTGAACTTTATTAATATTCGTTTGATTTAAATTTCCATTCGTTTTTCACCTAATTTTATTCTTTCATGTATAAAAGCCCTAATTATAGATTTAATTCAAGTTTTATTTGGTATGACTCCATGTTTTTTTTTTTTTTGATTTATTACGGAACAAGACATACGTAATATATGTATGTGATGAGATTTAAATTCGATTTTTAAAAAATTCTGATCTTTTTTGCCCGAACCAATCGTTTTCGCATGTCGTTTGTTATCTATATAAATTCATATGTGGTGTTTTTGCATTTTAATTGTCATTTGAATCAATATTATACTACGGGTGCATTTGATACGAAAAGATGGAAAATAAAATATTTTCTACCTTTTTATAGACAATATTTACCTAGGGGGTGGGGAAATGGTTTTCAGGAAAAATGGCTAGAAGTATACTTAGAGGGATTTTACCATATAATTTAAATTTTGTTTCTATTTATTAATCAAACGCATAAAGTTAAAAACTTTTCCATGAATTTGACATTTTCCATGAAAAGCAAATGCAATCAAACGCACCTTAAATGATTTTTTAATTTATTGTTAATCTATATATTTTATTAGGTTCATCTTCATATATATATATATATATATATATATTTAGGTAAATGAGAGCAAGATAGGAGAACTTATAGATGGAATACAAGAAAAAAATTTTAAATGCAAGGTATGCTATTTCATTTTTTTTATTGTTGGAAATTTTAATTGACTTTACTATTATTTTATGGAGTATGATTATTTTATTATGTTTACTTTGATAACTTTGGAAGACATTATACTTAATTTATTAAATTTTATGTAATACAAATTTAAAGGAAGACTTTTACTATATATTTACATGTTTTGTTGAACTCAACGAAGTTATGAATTGTTGTTAAGTTTTTAATTATTATTAATTACTTAAAATTTTTTTAGTTGAAATTAATTACTTAATTCAGGTGTACATGATTTTTTTTATTGTAGGATGAAATAAAGGAGTGATTTTAGATCTGACTGACATGATGAGCCAATTTAGAATTCAATATGCCATAAACTATGGAAAATATTTTTTTAATTGTTACAGTCTTTCTTATATTATTTATTGTCTTTTTAATATTGTATATTGTAATTATCACTTTCATATTTGTATTTAAAATAAATTATTTTGATTTGTGTTTATTAACTCATTTAATTGTTCTTTCTAATAGGTTATACGCTGGTCTGTATATTTGCAAAAGCTTCTACTTGATATGTTTACGGCTTTTTCTTCATATATTATGGATTAAATTTCTTTCCATGTGTTTATTTGTTAATCATTTTTTCAAATGTTATTTCGTTGTTACTGGATTTTTTTTATTTAATGGTTAGTATGTGTCATATACAATTGTCAGTTATAATATCTTATTAAGTATAGCTATTTACTGGATTTATGTTTGTTGAAAGGATGATAATAATTATTTATATTTATACAACTGGATGGATTATTAATTAATCTTATAGATAGATTTTTACGATAATAATTTACATTAATTTTAGTTGTTATTTTTTTTATTGTTTATCCCGTGCAATGCACGGGTGTAAAACTAGTTCAGTTCAAAATTCAACATTTTCTTTGTATCGTGGTTGATAATTTTCTAATGAAAACTGTCATATCTTTTAAAATTCATAGATCACCTAAAACCCACAATTGATGTGCGTGACAGAAGAGGTAGAGCCATTAAAAATGACATCTTTTGTTGTTGTCAGTGGCGGAGCCAGCCTTGCAAGGCTGGGTATGCCCAAATTTAAAAAAAAAAAAAAGGTTACCGAAAAAGCTCAATAAATATGATAATTTCAATTTTTTCCCATTCTGAAACATGTTGTTTTTTAAAATTAATTGATTAATTAAATGTCATTTTTATATAGTCTCGCCATTTTCATAATATTTATCAAGTTTAAAAGAAATTGATTTATTACTCATTTATCACATAAATAATATGAATGTGTTTGTTAACAATTTAAACTAATTTAAAATTAGATTTATTTTAAATTTTTGTTACATAATTTAAACTAGTTTAAAGTTACTTTCCCGAGGATATTAAACCAATAAAATAATATTAAGTGACAAAAATTTAAATCAACTTAATTTTAAACTAATTTAAAATAATTATCCTGAAACTTTAATTTTTTATCTTATCTTTTTTTTTTGGGGCAAACCTTTAATTTCTTATCTAGGAAACTTAAGTATTGTTTATTTATTTTAATAAAGTAATTGAAAATTATGTATTTCAATATTCATGTATTATTAAAGAAAAATTTTCCTCACAATAGAGAAAGATACATATATAAAACTAACTATTGAAAAGAAAAAATAAATAAGAAAGAAATAAAAAATTGTAACATAAAACAATTATTACAATTTACAACAATTCATGAAAAAGGTAAAAATAGTATAAAAGAGAAGAAAATGAAAATAATGTTAAAAATGGAGATAATGAAAAACCAAAAAAAAAAGGAAAAGAAAAGAAATAAGGAGAGAGAAAGTTTGCAAAAAAAAAATAATAAGGGGAGAGAGAGAGAGACGTGGAATCTGGGAGAGTAGGAAATAATTAATAATAAAGAATAAAGAGAGAGAAGCAAAAGTCATAATATTTCTTGGATTTTGTGTTAGCCTTCCCGGTCCGGGTCTACTCCTTCGTCTTTCTCAATTTTACAGAAGCATTTTTACAGACACTCGGAAGGCTGAAAAAAAAAAAAATTTGGAAATATTGGGTATGCACGTGCATCCCTGTAGCTCCGCCCCTTGGTTGTTGTTATTATTTATTTATTATTTTTTTAAGTCACTAAGGCGTTTTGGTTAATGCTTTGCCCTAACTTATTTATTTATTTTTAATCAAATTGTTAACAGGTTACTTGATCGCATTTCTAATGGATCGCGTACAATTTCACATTTATGTATTAACCATATTGAGTTGAGAGATATGTTGTTTTTAATGATTTCTTGATCATTCTTACATTGAATTAGATATCGTGACTGATTATTACATTAAAAATAGCATACCTCAACTCGAGTTTGAAATCGGTCAAAACTATGGTGATTAGTGAGTCTAATGAAAAAGGTTAGATGTAGATGTAGACTACAAACCTTGATCAGGGTACTAAAATGTCTGTCGTTGTTTGCTACGGAAGATGATAAGAAAACTACAAAGATTTGACACCAAATGGACTTTAATTCATACCACAATAGACCCCACTTGCGTCTATATATACTTCCTCGATTAATATATATGAGAGTTGCTCATCGGAAATTCATAGTATTTTAAGCAGAGATAAGATAAAAGGTTTACTGATTAAAAAAATTGTAAAACTTTACAATAATGTATTATTTTTCTTTGTGATAATTCACTTAATGCAGTCAATCACTAATCGGCTTAGATGGATCTTGACAAAATATTTTTCTAGTGATTATTATTGATTCGCTTTTAACGGGTCAATTCTAATAAATAATGAACCCGTGCAATTAAGCAAATCCATGAACTATCACAGGTAGACGGTTAACATGTGCCAAACCGATTCGACCCCGACCACGACCAAACCGATAATATGTGGACCGAACCGGCCTGAACCATTATGAACCGAGCCAACCTTTTTTCTCTCTGCAAAAATTTGGTTAAATGTCAAAACTCACCGTTGAAACTTGAAAGGAGAGCCCATGTGATAGTGTGCTTTGATTGACTTCTCACATTCCCAAGACATTTGTTTGTTTCTCTTTCATGCATTGGTAAGCTAAATTAAAGAAAAAAAATACACTATAACGTCTTTTTTCCTGATTTCCCTCCACAAGTAATTTCCAACGCACTGTTAAAAGACTTGGTCAATTGAAAAATACGTATGAATTAACCTGTGACAATTATTTTTTCATTTTTAAACATTGATCCACCATTTGACCGCAAATTTTATTCCTTTCCCGTAAATCAAATTCCACGTGTTGAATGGCCGATGGCTCTTTGGGGGGTGGTTGTGCTCACGTGAATGGGGGGAAAATGAGTTGTCAAATCTTGTGTCATCTTTTGTCAGAAAGATATAATAGATATTATAAACATAGTGATTATAATTGGAGCCAAACGGAGCCTAAGCTTTGTCCCCATTTATTTGGTAATCATTTAAAAGAATGTGAGATTTTAAATGAGTTTAAAATTCAAATTTTGTATACGTGTTGAGATTTGATTGTGCCATGTAGAGGTAATGATTAAAATGATGTAAGAGTTTAAGTCAAATCAAATATATGGTTAAATATGGTGGTGCCATGTATTCAAAAATTGAAATTTAAATTGATTGATAAATTTAAAGTATTTTTAATTAGTAGCCAAACATTGTGCAAATGTGTTCTTATGGTACTCGAGACCCCAAAATTACAGTAGACGAGACGCGACTTTACATGTACCAACATATCAACTGGAAAAGCTTCTGCAAGATGTTTGGTCACGTAGCCATTGACCAGCCTAGTTCATGATAAAAATATGCTTCAAGTGTGCAAGCCTTGAAGATCTACTCGTCCTTTTAAGAAAATGGTTTCAAGAGTTATTTTCACTCCTCTGCTCTTTCCATTCAGAGAACAATTCATTTATTCTGGTGACTTGGTCCCAAATTAAAAAAGTCAAAAATTTGGTGGCACGGTTTAAATAGCATGATTGGACATGTCAATGGTACTTCTGGTGTTAAGTTACTAAATTAATAATCCCGCTACTAATAGCGGCTGGTTTTCTTGGGCGTGTACAAAGGGTAGATCTTTTGTCAAAAATTAATTTCTCGCGATATTTTGATTCCATCAAAATATCGCGATAAATTGATAATTCAAAATATATTTTTTTCTTTGATAATGACAGTCCAAAATTCAGCCGCCACAGATCTGACACGAAACACGCTCGTTCTCCTCTAGTAGGGTTCCTGATTGCCAAAGAAAACAGGGGGTTTTGATTCTTAACCAAATCCGACCCAAAAATTGATCGATGGACAATGAGGAAGACATTGCTCTGTGTTCTGATGGTAGAGAAACGGGAACTTCCTTTAGACGGTTCTAATGACTTCGAAAGCGACATCTTGGCCGGCAATGAGGAAGGTGAAGATGAAGGAATTGAGTCTCCATTTGAAGTAGGTTAGTTTCGTGCGAACTTTTTCATTTGATTTGGTGTCCATATTTTTTGAATTTTTATATCGATGAGTAGTGAGGGTGAACATGAAATCAATCTCTTTGGAAAATAAATTGGAAAATAAGAATAAAAAGACTTATACTGTGTAGTCCAATAAGGATAAGAGGTTGTTTGAATCCCTTTATTTTTTCTATTTATAAATTCACTTAGCATGATTTGACTGTTGATTTGACAACTATTTAACAATTACCACACATTTCAAACTTTAATTAAATCTCCACTATTCATTTCCACTCATTATAAATTCTCTTTATAAATTATAAAAATAAAGAGTTTCAAACAAGCTCTAAATTGGAAAATAAGAATTTTTATGTGGATGAGTACTCATTTGATTTGGACTGCCTGATTCGATGTTCAAATGATTATGTCTTTTTCTCTGTTTTTTGGTGGTTTGGTTAATTTATTGAAAAATGATACTTGTACATCGTATCGCGTCCCGAGAGAAAATCCGAAGGATCAAAATGTCCAAAATGCCCTCCATTTGAATCAACTCTCAAGAGAACATTCGTTTGTTCCCATTGCTGAAGGCTGGAAGAGGGGATCTACAACCTGGAAGACTCTATCAACCGATCTCCGGCCATCCTTTGCCTTGTCGCTCGCCGCTCACCGCTCATCGCCATTCTGTGACACAGACTGTAGGTGTTCTTGCTCTCTTCGCGAATCGTTCTAGATCGGGTGAGTAATGTTCGGGTAATTTGTTCAAGCAGCTAATCGTTCATTTAATATGCTCTCATTGTTTCTCTCACCGTCCCTTATCTCATTGCGGTGAATGTTTTTTGATTGTTTAGAAGTAGCTCGAATTATTTAGGTTTGAATTTTTTTTTGCTAGTTGCTGTGGAAGCAGCTCCAATTATTTGGGCACGGATTTTTTTTATTTCTTTATTATTCTTGTGTGGTTAGGAAGAATTTGAAGATTTTTGTTTGAGTAATTTGTATGATAAGGGATGCCATGATTATTCTGCTGATGCTATTTTCTCCTGTTGCTATTTGTTGATGCCGTGAAGATTTGTTGGTTGAATATTTTGTGTTTGCTTGATGCTAAATGCTGATGAAATTTGTTTGATGCTAAGAACTGAGAAAAATTGCTTGATGGTAAATGCTGCTGATGCTATTTGATGAGGCACCCTACTGGATCCGAGATCGTCTTAGATAGATATATTGGTTTCCGATTTTGAATGTTTTACATGGTTACCATCCCCATTCCTATGGTCCCAAAATTTTACTAGAAGACTATCGAACATAAAAGGTAGCTTATTATGAGTAGTATAATTTAAAAGAGGAACAATGAGGTGATATAGGAGTCTAAACAGTGGACGTTAGCCAAGAGAATTAAACCGAACAATGAATACATATTCCTCAAGAACAAGACTCAAAGTTTTATATTCCCCAAGTAATCATTATGTGTGTTACAGGCTTGTTTAATGAAAAATTAATTCAGTTTTTTAAATATCTAGGTGTGATCTACCGAGCTGTGGTTTGATTATGTTGAGACTTATGCTTTACTTGTGATTTGCCTAGTTTGGTTTTTACATATATTAGGTTTTATTAGGTTAAATCATGATGTGGTTTTGTTTGTATTATGTTATGTTATATTTCCTACTATCTTGTATGTTTGTAATTCTTCTTGTTCTGAGGCAAGGTTGGTGATTCCATTTCCTTGTCTATTGGCTTGTTCTTTTTACTTAGCTATTTCATGAATTTAACATCATTGATCAACTTTGAAATTGAAGCATTGAAAGATGGTTTGATTATGTTGTCAGCTTCTTAGTAATCCAAAAGTGAAGCTGTTTGTCTGATCATAAATTATTAGTTGCATGTTCAGTCTGTCTTCTCACATGTTTCTGCTTCTAACACTCTGTGCCTTAGATTATGATGAAGGACCCAAGTGCAAATTATGTCATCTAGAAGATTCTTCAAAAATGTACCACAGATCAGAGAGAAGTGTTAGTTGGTGAAGAATTATTTAATATTGAATACTTGAAGGCTTCATAATATTGCAAAAGAATTAGGAAGTTTGCATGAGAACAGAGGCAATATGTTTTTTAACTGTAAAGAGAATTATTGCTACTTGAAGTTGGAGCGAGCTGCAAATGTAAATCTCCCTGAATTAATGGTTTGCACGTGCAACTCTTCCCAAGATGGCATGATTGACTTGAGATGATTCTTTACAAGGCAAATGAAAGCTAGGAGATTGAGACAAGCAGTTAGTTCTTCTTTATATGGGTGGCTAGTTTGTATACTTGTTTAGCTATCTGTTGGTTCTATATGTTGGTTGATGTGTTCTCTACCACATTCACTAAATTTTTGAACTTGAACGAGTATCTCTATATTTTGTAAATATATAATTTTGTTGATCTTTGTAAGTGTATTTCTGTTGGAAAATGTTGTAATGCTATTTCACTTGTTAGTCAATGTAAACAAGTAAATAAGAAACAAGACGAGACATAATAAAATGTACGTACAATTAATGGTAATGAATTACAAGATAGATATACACTGCAATTTTGAAGTTTAAAAGGGATTATTTTTCCATTTCCTAAGCCACTAAAGCAACTAAAGGAGAAGTTTGCACCTGATTATTTTTCCATTTCCTAAAGCAACTAAAGGACCCTGCAAAGTTTCCCTTGGCCATTTTTGTGATTAACTTGGAAGTTGGATTGAGTTCCTCAACAAATTTCTTGCACTTTACATATGCGTTATAAACATTCCTGCACAAAAAAGATTTAATGCACAATGAAGAAATAGATTAGGATTCCAAACTTCTGTTAAAAAAATACGTAGGCTAATTCACATTGCGTCAAGAAAAGGCATACTTGTAAGTCGATGTTACATTTCCAGGATTCAATTCTAGTACAATGTTACAAAATGAAGAAAATCCCAACAAATCAAACATGCCCTACTTAAGAATTAAAAGTTAAATGAAAGACATCATAGCTACATACAGTTCTTGTGGCACGGGACAATCTCCAGAACATTCCATAGTTGCCTACACTGTTGGTTCCCCATGCACCAATTGCTACTCATAAAGATCATGCCATGTATGAAAAATGAACGAAATGTCGGCATTAAACTTTCTCAATAAATAAAGAGTAGGGCACAGATCAAAATTTCTCAACTATCTGCATGAAATATTCATTCATCAAACTTAGATGAGTTGACCTGGTTAACATAGTACTTAAATTGATGTCTTAAAATTTTACAAGAATACAAGAAGTGTACATGTATTATAATAATATCTGAAAATCGAAAACATAGCTATTAGAAGGCAGTTGAAAGTTCATTGCTGATTTACAGAGAATAATAGAAAATTGAGCCGTTGAAACCGCATTAATTCACTGAAAATTATGGCCTTTAATAGGCTGCTTTTCTACTAAAATTTGCTTTCAACTTGCTGGGCTTGCAAGCCAAGATCATAGGAACTTAACCTCATGTGATCTGATCTCATTAAACAATATTTATCTCGCCGCTACTGGCAGGAGGCAGAAATAAACTCTTAGGAAATCCAAAAAGAAAAACCACAATCAGAAGCAAAAACTTATGTTCTACACATCCATATGCCGGTCCATTTGCGAAGAGTGGATCTTTTCTATTTCTAATCCAAACTAATCCTGCATATTTGCAAGTAATAAAGAAAAAAATTATAAGCTCGTTAAAAAATTCAGCAACTTGAAAATTTGGCCAATATCATGTCTTCAAGGCAAAATGCTAATTAATCATCTCAATAGTTCAAATTTTCTGAAATAACTTAAAATGAAAACAAATATTCCACACACACACACACACACACATAAAATACAGCCAACACATTTGCCACAAAAGACGTTATAGCTTTAAATTGTCAAGGAAAAATGGTAGCATATATACCTCTAACCTCTATAATCATGTTCGACGTGCCTAAGGTCTCTGTGATACCGACACATGCCAGTGTTTCTAATACAAAAGATGCCATTAAACTCAAAATAGCCATGGTTATAGACAACTCACTAGTCCACAAAAATCCACAACTCCTTGACAATTAAATATGGATTTTATATGAAAAAATACCTTTGCTATAGGAGTTGGGAACTTCCATTATAACTTTTATAAGAAAATCTCAAGATTTCTAATTGTGAATCTCAATATATGAAAATCCGATGCAAATTGCCCCTTAATGAGTATATCTTTCTTATTTCTAAGAAACAAACTAGGTAAGGGATTTTGCAAAATACTGAGAACAAAATATCTGACATAAAATTACAAACAAAAATCTGACATATTTCATGTTAATATTATTCTGCCCAAGTATCTTCAGACGTGTGCTCTTCCGATCTTGTTAACACATTTCTGGCCAAATATCTTAAAACTTAGACGACCTCATTAGGTAAAGAAATAAAAATTTTGCAAAAATTAAGAACGAAAAATCTAATTCCATATTAACATATTTCTGGCCAATTAGCTTAAAGTTTGACTACTTCATCATTTATTTATTTAATTTTTTTGGAAAAGACTACTTTATTAGTTAAAGAAACAAAAATTTTGCAAAAATTACGGGGAACAAATCTGATTCCATGTTTAACATATTTCTGGCCTACTATCTTAAATAAAAGTTCTATAGTTCAGTATGCAATTACATGTTTAACATATTTCTGGCCTACTATCTTAAAAGTTCCATAGTTCAGTAGGTAAACAAACAAAAATTTTGCAACAATTAAGAACAAAAATCTAATTAACAAACAAAAATTTAACCATATTAGGGATTTTGCAAACTCTTAGAAGAAAAATGAGCAAGACACTTACTTGATTCCAAGGTTGCCGGCCGCCGGATGTTGGTTGTCCGTCGCCAGAATTTAGTCGGAGGCTTTGGCACGTCCGGAAAACATATTGTCCTGAAGTTCAAGAAAATTTAGCTTTGGCAAGTAAATGAAGCCACCGGGAATGCTGCCATTTAAGTAGTTTTGCCCCAACCTCACCCTAACAAGACTCGAACACGATTCCAAGTCCTCCGGTATTGACCCAAACAGAAACAAAGTATGTGGAAATTCAAGAATAACACTGCCAAATTCAGCAATAAATTTTCGCAAATTAATTTCCACACCAGTAAAATCAAATTTTCACAAAAAAATGAAAAAGAAGATACGAGACCGGAACACCTATTTGCATCCATGGTCGCCGGCCACCTGAATCCGGCAATGTGGGTCACCAAACTTAGCTCTTTCACCCTCTTCTCCACCGGATTTCGCTCCTGTCCAATCGGTCCTTCACTTCAGTCGCGCGGCTTTTGCTTTGTTAATCCCGGTCAGCCGACGTTCCTTGCTCTCGCCGGCAACTCCTCTAGGCGCCTTCACCGGAGAGGGCTTATGGATGAGGCATGGAGGCTCTGGGTTTCAGCAGAGAGACAGAGAGGAGGAAATGGCCAAATCGAGAGACAATTTTGGGGTTTTTTTTTGGCGGGGGGGGGGGTGGTTGTGGGGTAGTCAATTTCTCGCGAGATCTCGCATCGGGTATTCTTTCGGGCACGAGTTGTTTGTACACCTATCACTACTCTAATTTATTGTTGCAGTTGGTGTTTGCCAAGTTGGAAGTCTTGAAGGTGGAAATGGAAATGCTATTATTATATTTTAAAAAAAACAAAAAAAAAAAAAAACAAAAATAGATGTTGGTAGGAATTTAGACAAGAATCTATAATCATATCAGCAGCCACAAGAATGAAATGTTACATCTCTTCTTTTGATTGGTCCCAGGTTGTGAGGATAAAACCATCAATTAGATTGAGTATTGCTAAATTCAGTAGACATTATCTTCCTTTTGGTGCGGGTAGGCTGTCAATTCACATATAGACATGTTTTTTTTAGCCCCTCGGGTCTATGATCTAATATTTCTATTGGCATGCAGATATGGAGAAATTACATAGAACATGCGGCAAGTTGAAAGGGAAATTTGACTGTATCTTCCGTCTTGTGTGTAATTCACGTCTCACCATCAGTAACACTATGTATTGGTAGGGTTGAAAAGAGGATTTGACCAAAGAGGATTTGTTGTAATCTCTAAGTTGGTAAGGATGTCATGTTTTAGTGTGATTAGATCCGTTCTTGTATGCCCTCAGTACATATGAAGATGAAACACTGTTCAATATCAATGTATAGAATTGTTTTTTAAGTTGATAGGGTACGAGTGTATTTGAAATAATTATTGTATAGTCATGTGTATCATCTGTTGATGTGTCACTTTGAAGTTCGTAATTGTATCATTTGGTTGTGTTTTCCCGCTTGTATCATCTAGGAAGAGTTGCCAATGCTCTAGTTGTTCCATGTTTTTTGATGGTTTATATGGTTTATTCGTTGTGTGAAAGTGTTCGTTATAAACTTGGTATGATTTTAGGAGGTTGGATAGGTCATAGTTATAGTTGGATAGGTCATAGTTATAGGGGAGGTTCTATAGAAATTTTGCAAGGTTGGCTTCCAAACTTGTAAGGTGGAAAGAAAATGTGTAGACTAAATTTCAGTTAGATGACAGACAACAAACCCAATGTTAAAAGAATAAAAACTTGTTCAGAAAAAGTATTGTTACAAATTAAGAGATACAGTTTGATGCCTAGTCTAAGAACATTGAAACAGAAGATGTGCTTCTAAAAATTTACATGCATGATAAGCTATCATACTAGAGACTTATCTCTATTCCAATTTGCCTCTCCTTGAACAGACGATGGTCGAAATCTCAACATTCCTGGACTTCAAAAGCTCGTCTTCAAGTTCTTTAGCAAAATTTCCGCTTGCTTTATTAGCTGCAGTCTCCATATTTCTTTCTGAGCATTTCTCGAGATCCCTCTCCAGGCCTATTTTAGATGCATCAGACAAACATATTCAGAAAACCTGTTGCAAAATCTAGAGTTTGTCGTGACGTGCGAACTGGCACACATATATTTACATAACATAAGACAAGATATTTTTAACCAATTCACCATCTAGAAGCTTAAGCAGTTGGTGAGAGGCCAAGTGTTTTCAATTAAATTTCATATAAACCCCATACTGACATTTGGAATGTATATATTTTTAGAGCAAAGTTATAATAAGAGCTCCATTTTCAAACACTGCAAGACATGTATCAAGCTTCATGGCCCGCATATCTAAAATCTTAAACCACTAATAGAAAGATCTAAATGAATTCAAATTACTATGTAACTTCCAGTTATCCCTTTGACTACAGGTGGCATAGCAGATTATGTAATGTGCCTGTAGACCCCGTGGATACAAGACCATATATAGTTTGAGGAAAATGATAAATTATTTACAAGTTAAAACCTGATGAAAATAAACAAAGGCTGGAATGACTATGAAAGCAAGACGCAAATGCTATGAAAAATAAACAAAGGATTTCACAGACCTAGGAGTAGTCACTTATTGAAAACAGCTAATTTTGCAATTACCGGTGCCTCCTTTAACAAACACAAGCAAAATTAACTAACTTCCTATGATTTCAATTTAAGAAATACAATCAACAAACAGGAGATAAGAGACAAACCAATAGCAATTGTTCAAAGCAAGCTTTAACATTAAAATAATCAACCCACTAAAACAAGTTTCCTGATGCTCTGAAAGTCTTATAGTCTCAGCGATGTTCTTTACATAAATTGAAGCAACAATTACGGAGACCAAGTCAATGTACATACAGAAACAGATTGTCCAACAGTCTCTTATTAAGGAGGATATAATCTGAATTCTATAGTATTATGGTTCTTGCTTCTTATGATGTTTTACAAAAGACAATAAAGTTTTACGTGACAACATATACATGGTCTTTAGTTCTAGATATGCAACTAGAAGCCAGAATATAAATATTGACAAATGAGATTTCATACTTAGCAAGAGGATTCCATCATTTGGGCATCATCGTCTCTGGAAATGCTTTTCCGGCTCTCATGAAGAGAAAATAAATTTAAGAATATTCAAAACAAGACTCAGCATACTCTTAAACAAAGCACTCAGAGCCAGAGTGACATTGATTAAAATTTAAAACAATAAGAAAACTTTAGCACGATCAAAGCTGACAGCTTAATTTAGTGCAGGAAAACATGGAGTTCAGTACTTCTAATTTTATTTTTTTCCTTAGAAAGCCGGAAATCATGCCTGTTCGCCTTAAGCTCGCCGGGATATGGTTAATTGGAAGCTAGGGAACCCGCCGGAATGTGGTCGATTGGGAGTAGTGTTGAGAATTTAATCAATTTCCCTAAACCCGTGT
>CAVNYN010271561.1:60474-86374 GCA_963692815.1 Nyctanthes arbor-tristis | reverse complement strand
TATCGTTGTTTCAGTTTTTATTGAATTAGAAATACTTTTTTCCTAATGAAACATGAATAATAATAATAATAATAATAATAATAATAATAATAATAATAATAATAATATAGGTGTCAATTTTATCATTTATTTAATTAAATTTGAATGTATTAGGGGCTTAAAAACGAGTCACTATAATTTATATTTATGAATTATTTAATTAATTATGAAAGTACTCATAAGTGCCCCTATTGTTTAATTGGGGGCATTAATTTAGTGCCCCTATTGTTTTCAATTTAATTGAGGCATTTAATTAAGCGACTCCAATGGAATTTTATCCTACGTGACATTTATGTTTTTGGGGGCGTTTTTAGTGTTCGATCTGCCCCTATTTATTATTAAGGGCACCATTTATAGAGACATTAACTAATTCGTTTCTCCTTCTCTTAGAGGCGTTTTAACTTTGTTTTTTGCCCCTAGTTACATTATTTGAGGCACTTTTAAATGTCTCTAATACTCTTAAAGTTAGTAGTGGTACTCCATGTTAAAATTTATTGATAACTTTTTGATAAAAATGTCAATCGAACATTTTTTTTGTCATAATTATCTTACTATTAAATCAGTTGACCCAAAAAATGGAATCTAATTTACAATCTATTAGTTTACACGGTAAAAAAATACTCTTTATCAGAAAGTCTATGGTAAATTTGTTAACGTCCTTCCCAAATAATAATAATAATAATGATGATGATGATGATGCAATGTCCATTCTTCAACCTGTAAATTAGCTACAAATCCAACAATTTACACTCACATTTTTTTCCCATACAATATTTATCTAACCCATAATTAGTGAAAGTCTTTGGTGGTACTTCACAAAGAAATGGTAATATTTGAGACATATTTTACACCTACGAACATCAATCAAACCATTGCACAAAAATCGTCATTTCTTTTGTAAATCACTTTGGCGATACTCGAAAATTGTAATATACAATATCTATTTTAACAATTGAATATCATTCAAATAATTACTAATAAGAAACAGTTACATACTAAAAAACCAATATATTATGATACAATATGTCAAATGTTTGTTATGTTTAGCGTGCAGAAATAAATATAAATAAATGAACAAATAGAAACGCATCTTTCGCAGAAATAAATGAAAAAATAGTGCCATTATTTTCGATTAAAAAATTTCTAAAGTAGCAAAATAAATAATTATATATTTTTTTAAACTAAATAATTATAGTTTTTTTTTTTCAACAAAGTTCACATATGGGTTAAATACTTACATTCCAGATGTAAAGTCATATGTTAGAACCACACCAACCGCTCCCATAATTTCTCTGTCCCCTCCCCAGTATTCCTCTTGTAACAAAAAAATATAAAAATAAAGAAAACTTAAAATAAAATACTACAAATCATATTAAGCAACCGAAAAATAATTAATAATATAACATAAATGACACATTTAATTATTATGCCAACTTACCTTCTACATGCGTTGTTGAATGTTACTTTTAAAATTGATTAACTACAATTAAGTTGAATAGAAATTTGTCGGGAACTAATTAATAACGTGTATTTTCATTTAGTTTCCAAGAAATAAAATACAAAGATCAGAAACATATACATATTTTCATTAGTTCTTAGTACAAATTTGTAAATACTGAAAGAGAAAACCATAAATTTTTCTAAAACATAAATAATAATAATTTTTTAAAAACCTAAAGAAGAGGCACGTTATCAAAAAACCAATACACACACAATAACGCGCTAAATTAATTAACTAATGCAACTTAATTTATGAAACATTATATTGAGAGGATGGTAATTATGTAATTTATGGACATTATTTTAAAAAAATGCTAAATCTAAAAAGAAATAACTATTATTTGAACATAAATATCCCTCCCCTAATTTCCTCCCCCTCCCAGGCTCCGCTATATCTTCTTTGTATGAAAATAATAATAATAATAATAATAATAATGATTTTTTTGAAAAAGAACTAAAAGAGATGTATAAGAAATTAAAGTTGTATTTAAAAAAAAAAAAAGAAAAGTAAGAAAGAAACGTATAAGAAATAAACTAAAAAGAAGGAGAGAAAGGAAAGAACTAAGAAAAAGTAAAATTAAAGTAACACGGCAGCTTTGCAGCCAATTGTTGATTTTAGTTTCCAAGGTAGGCGTGATATGCCTTGCAAATGGAAAACTCTTTCTATAGGAAATGGAAAAGTCTTTATAGTAATACTCAATTTCACAGTCCAACACATCTTTAATGCCAACTACATGACTTTAAAGGAAAGAAAAAAAAATAAAAAGCAAGAATTTCCCAATAGGCAACTCAAATTTTCCCTCCAAAAGCTATTTATAGACTATTCCTCTTTATATAATATAGAGATATAGATTATTAAACAAAAGCTACATTGCACCATCATGTTGGAATCGAATGTATTTAGATATTTAGATAAGTGACATAGTCCGGAGAATTAATTAGGGAGCGCAGAAACGAGATAACGCAAGGGACAACATTTATTAAATCTACAATGAGTCACAACTCTCAAGCAATTAAATTGTTGGTATGCATTTTTGAGGCCCACACATTCCACATTTTCCTTAGTCAAGACTATTTAAGAAACTAAGTGTGAGACTATTTATATTTGGTATTCGACCAAGTTGTGAGTATTAAACTTCCAATGGACGTATACAGTCTATGGATGACGTTGCTAGTATGCTTACTGAATGTAATCTGGCTTAACTACATATGGATGGGAAGTTCACTTGGCAAAGGGGTAGTATATGGCAAAAATTGGATAGGAATTTAATGAATAGAGCCTGTGTGGATTTTTGTAGTAAAATGAAAGTTTCAGTTCTTAATAAAGATGTTTCAAATCACGCCCACTGGTTGTGAATTACACTGATGATCAGCTGCCAAGTTCAGATTCTTGGATTTCTGGTGTCATCAGGCTACATTTCAGCAAACTGTTGCTGAGAATTGGGCTAAACCTTTAATACCTTTCTCCAAAGGGATGCATGGATTCTACTTTAAGCTTCTGAGGCTTAAAAAAGATTTGGCTAAATGGAATATAGAGGAGTTGGGTAATGTCTTTGATAATGTCAAATTATCAGAAAAAAAAAAGGGCTTTAGAGGGTGAACGGAAATATGAGGCAGCCAAAAGTCTTTGGCCTTTGCACACCTGAATAAAGCTTTGTTGGATGAAGAAAAATTTTGGAAACAGGAGGCAGGGATAAAATGGCTCAGTAAGGGAGACAAAAATACGAAATTTTTTCATGCCAGGGTTTGGACCAGATTAAACAATCGGCTGATTTCTTTCAGGGGAAAATTCTTCATCCAGTTATCTCTGCAACATCCATTGTTTTAATTCCTAAATGTGATACCCCAAAGGATTGGAGAGAGTTTAGACCTATCAGTCTTTGCAATGTTCTCAACAAGATTATCACTAAAATATTGAATTCTAGACTTGCTGTGATGTTACCTAGAATTATCTCTGAGAATCAACTCACTCCACTGGACAAGCCATCACTGAAAATGTGTACAGAGGAAGGTGAGGAGTGGTAATTTGATATTCAAATTGGATATGGCCAAAGCCTATGATAGGGTGGAATGGGGTATTTCGCTTGAAGTCTTGGCTAAATTCGGATTTGATGCTTCCTAGAGGGATAAAATTTTCGGATGTATTAACAACTGCCATTTCTCCATTTCAATTAATGGTGAACTAGTGGGGTTTTTTTTCCATCTAGTAGGGGTATTAGGCAAGGAGACCTCCTTTCTCCTTCCTTGTTTATCATAATGGCTTAGGCTCTTACTGGAGGATTGAACCAGTTATTTGCCCATTATTCTTCATTATATTTCAATTATAGGGGTCCTGTGCCAGTATCTTACCTAAGCTTTCTGATGATGTGGTGATATATTTACTAATGGTCATAAAGATCGGTGCAGAGAATTATGGAATTCCTTAATACATAGGCTGCTAGTTCTGGTCAAGCTCTTAATGCTTGTAAAAGTTCCTTTGTTGTAGCTGATGATAAGAGTTCATCTGTCAAGGGGATTACCAATTTTAGCCAATAGAAAGTGCCTCTGAAATATTTGTGAGTTCCACCATACAAATGCAGCAAAAATATTTTTCTATTTGATGAGATTGTTCAGAAGATCAGAAACAAAATTCTTAGCTGGGAAAACCAGCTTTCTTTCAGCTGATCATAGAATTATGCTAATCAAGCATGTTCTTCAGTCTATGCCCCTATATTTATTGCAAGTAATGGATCAACCAAAAGGGGTTATCTCAAAAATTGAAAGAATGTTTAATGCCTTTTTGTGGGGGGTCTCAACCTTCAGGGAAAGAGGATTGGGGTGATCTGCTATTGCTAATTTGAGCAAAGCATTTAATTGCAAACTTTGGTGGAATCTCAGAAATCAGATATCCTTTTGGAGCAGAGTTATGGTGGAAAAATATTGTAAAAGAATTCATCCGGTTTTGGTCAAAGGTAAAGTAAATGACTCTACTAAAATAGCTTTATTTACCAGGAGGTTGTGGAATTCTTGGATCTCTGTAGATGATGTACTTAAAAAAAGACTGGGTATTAGTTTCCCATTCCAAATGTTTCTATTGTTGTCATGAAGAATCTGTTGAGCATCTTTTTTTGAATGGTAACATTGCAAATAAAGTCTGGGATTATTTTTTTTGAGAGGTATGTCATTGTTAATGGTTCTTATTCTCATCCTATGCAATTATGCTTTCACTGGGCTTTGAAAACTAAGGATCAATCTGAGATTGCTAAATGCATTCCATATATTGCTTGTTGGTTTTTTTGGATTGATAGAAATCATGCTAAAGAGAAGATGTGGACTAATATCAAATTGAAACTGATTCTGAAACATCAGCTCGTTTGATCGATTCTACTGAAGGGGGTAATTGGAAAATGCAATACATCCTTGCTGAATTTAAAAGCTTTATTAGATAGTATGGTATCCCAATTAAACATGTGCGGAGAGAACGTAACAAAGTTGCTGATTGTATCTTGGTGCATCTGGAGTTTGGATTTTCGAGTCGAGATGTTTCTTTATTAAAAATTAAAAAAAAAAAAAAAAAAAAATAACTTCCAATGAACGTATTATAGATAGTTTAGTTTCTTTTCTCAGTAATTTATACCCATGCATTGCATGTTGTAATAACTTATTTTACATGAAAAGGTAAGAACCATCTTGGGTTGGAGTATTATTTAAAAATTGTTTTCAAATAAAATTTAACATTATTGAATCAATAAATTTTCATGAGATTCTCTCTTTCTAGTGGATTCAAAATTTCATTATTTTCAAAATTTTTGCTTGAATTTCATTTTTCATGCGGCATGAATAGCTCTTCAGGAAATCTACCCAACTTATCGGCACTTAAGATAAGTGGGCAAAATTATAGATAATATAAAATGTGTGGATGAAAAATAACCTCAATTTTTGTGAACTTTACTTATATAGTGGTGTTTTACAAAGAAAAACATGTTCTTTCCAAAATGTCAAATCCCCTCTATAGATTCACAAGTTTGGATGAAGTAAAAGCAAGCTAGAAAATAACAAAAACAATAGTAATTGCAATATTCAAAGTTATACATATCACAATCCTCTTGATCCTTGGTTAACTCGACCTTCAACCTTTTTGCCTATCTCTCCAGCTCCATCTCAGTCTCTCTTTGTTGCTGATTTTTTTGACAGCATCTGGAGCATGGAATTTCAATAAGATTAATGCTTTTTTCTTGGAGCCAGATATCAAGATCATTCGATCACTTCCCATGGGAAACCGGGAATTGCTGATAGATTAATTTGGCACCATGAAAACCATGGCAATTATACTGTGCGCAGCGGGTATAGATGAGATACAACATTCTCAGCACCATGATGAAGGTTGCAGCCGGGGAGAACCAAAATGGTGGACTAAAATGTGGAAATCCTATCTTCCTTCTAAAATCAAACTGTTTTGGTGGAAAATGTATTTTGATGCTCTCCCATCTTCTATTAATCTTTCCAAAAGGGGCATTAATTTGTCGAATTCTTGTTTGTTTTGTGGCATGATTGAAACTTCCATTCATGTGCTCTTCCGATCTCTCCTTTGCACAAAAAGTTTGGAAATTGATGGATCTTGGGAGGAGTCTGAGGGATTTTTTGCACTGGGATAGTTTGAAGAATATTATTCATTGTATTATGGTGAGGCCCTTGGATTTTGACTTTGAGATTATTGCTGTTGCAGCATGGTTTTTGTGGCATGAAAGAAACCGAGCTGTTCATGGGACACCAAGGAGAAAACCTTCCCTGTTGGTTGAGTTGATTGGAGAATTTAATCAACGACATCAGGCCCTTTCCCAGCAGAATCAGTCTGTTCATCTTAAGAGAGAAGTGAAATGGAAGCCGCCACTGGTCGGTAAATTCAACTCAATGTTGATGTTGCACTCAAAGATAATTATGATCACTTTGCCATTGGGGGGGTTATTCGAGATGAGAAAGGCATTGTTCATGGAGTATTCACAGAATATCAGGAAGGTTCGACTATGGTGGAACTGGCAGAGGCTTTTGCAGTCCTCGAAGGCCTTAGATTTGCTTGCAAACATAATTTTCAAATATTCATTGTTGAAACAGATTGCCTAAATATTGCGCAAAGTCTTAACATGGTGCTCAATCATCACCCATATGCACTGGTCTTTGGTGAAATTCATGCACTCTTGGAATCTATGGATCGTAGCTCTTGCAATTTCATCCCACGGGAAGCAAATGGAGTTGCCCATGCCATCGCCTCATTCGCTCTTTTAAATAGATGTAGTTCTAATTGGATTGATTGTATCCCATCTCTTTTGGACCCAGCCATTAGGCTTGATTTCTATTTATGAATGTCATCCATTTCAAAAAAAAAAAAAAAATCCCGGGCCATGAGTAAATAGGTTACTTTTTACCATGAAAATTATGCCTCCATTTTGATAAGATATTTTGGGAAGAAAATCAATTTTTCTATGAACTATTTCTTCTCAATGAAAATTTTTCTAATTAACACCCATATGGGTGCCGTTACATCACCCATATGTCCCATGTGCCTGCATTTTCTAATATTTAATATACTTGAGATTATAACCATCAACCATGGTCTATACAGATGTATTGTGTCCGTAGATGAAAGCTAATATTAAATAAACTAATATAACTCTGAAACCATCAATTGACAACGAGAAAAAAATAAGATGACTCGAGCATCTCCAACCCTTCTCCAATTTATGGAGTAAAACTCCATTTTGGAGAAAGGATTCGGTAAAATGGAGAGTGCTACAATAGTTAGCTTAATAGCAAGGTTCAAATGATCAATTTTGTTCAACCACCCACTATGGGCGGAGTTACACCGCCCACTTCTTACGTGGCAATCTGGTTGGACACTAACTGGGTATTATGAAATAAAAAATAAAAAAAAATTGGAATTCAAATCAGAGGCACAGAAATTTTGTTCACCCAACCCTAACCCGCTCTCTCTCTCTCCCCCCTCCCTTTCTCTCTCCCCCCACCCCAATCTCCTGTGTTTAGGCGTCTTAGCGGCGACCGGCGAGTGGCTACCAGTGACCGATGACGGCGACTGAACGACGGTCGCTACAGTGACCGATTTGTTCCCCCCTCCCTTTATTTGTAGTAATCTCTCTCGCTCTCTTTCTTATTTTTCTTCTGTGTGTGAGCGATTTTTCTTATGTTTGTGATGTTTAGCTCTGAGTCTGGAACCAACATTTCATTTAAATCCTAAAAGAGCTTTCTGGCTTTATTATTATTTGCTTTAGCACAAGTGAGTTCGGTAATTCTTTGATTCATTCTCGTTAATATTTGTAAAATGTAGGCATTTTAGGTTGGATTTTGTAATGCGTTGAAGGTTTTGGTAAATCTTTGATTCACTCTATTCCACTAGATTTAAGGATTGCTGGTAATATGTCAATATTTTTCTTGGTAATACTTCAATATTATGTCTCGGTAATTTCTACTTATTTTTCTTGGTAATATTATGTCTCGGTAATTTCAATATATTTTTCAGAACTGGAAAATAGAAGAACTGGATATATTGTCTTGGTAATTTGTAATTATTTTTCTTGCACTGATGGTATACAAACTTCATATTTTGTTAGTTATTTCAAGTGGGTTTGTTTTTTCGTGGCGGATCTGAATTTGTGAGAAGTGTAGCTTTGTGAAGAATATGTGATTGGAAAGCATCCCCCAAAACCTTGTGAAGCCAAGTTGAAAGCAGAAAACAGTAGCAACACTAGAATAGCAAGAATCACGGGCTATAAACGTTATAACTAATGCACATTGAGAGGGGATGCCTAATGGGAATCAAGAAACTAATGATATTAATCAAAGCCAAAGTGGCTAATAATGGTAGAATCGTTATAATAAAATGATATTAAGCAAAGCCTAAGAATGCTAATAATGATAGAATTGTTATAGTAAAATGACATTAAGCAAAGCCTAAGAATGCTAATAATGATAGAATCATTATAGTAAAATGATATTAATCAAAGCCTAACTAATTTCTCATAGAATCCCTCCTTGACGTATTAATCAAAGCCTAAAATTCTATTTATATCAAGCTTATGTTTCTCAATTTTTGGCATCTAGGGTTGCATAACATTTTATAATTTTTGTTTATTAGTGATATTTAAAGAATTAAAGTACCATCAAAAAATAAATAGGGAAGTGAAAAATGTTATTTCTATGAAAGTGTTTTTAAAATTTTTAACAATCAGTGCTCTATCCAAATAAGCATTTTGAGACGTGGAATTAAACAATATCCAAGAAGTTTCAGTTTTTTAAATAATGTAATAGGCACTAATATTGTGTAGCATGAAACTCCAATATCAATCTAACTAGTTTTAATTTTTTTTTTAATTTCAGTAAATATTATAGGTGTAGATATGGGAAAGTACAATGTAAGACAATGTTGGAGCTGTAGGGATCCCGGACATGGGATGTGGGATTGTCCAGATTTGAAAAGATGCAGCCGGTGTCCTAATGGTTATCGAAAGTGCTTTATGTCAAACAAGGATAATGAAAACAAAGGCAACTACAATTGCAAATACTTTTAGTGGGTAGATGGGCAGCCAAGTGGCCATACTCTCTATGACTAGGGTGAGTCTAGTAGCGCTAGGGCGAGCAAAGGTAAGGAAGTTGTCCAAGCTAACGGGGATGACCTGTCTGATCTCATTGAAAGGTGCGATGTAATATCGAAGGAAAAGGAAGTTGAGATATCTCTTGAAGTTGTCAGGATGAAGTTACAGCCAAGTTCTAAATGAGAAATGACATGTCATTTGAACTTTTAAGTTCTAACACTATCGTATGTAGTAAACTCATACTGTGTAGAACTTATTATGTCATTGTAAAAGTTGAGTTGTATCTAGTATCCACATTGGCCGGTGACGTTGATATGTGTTTGTTGAATGAAATTGTCACTAATTTTTTATTTTTGGTTATGTTATTTCATCGTACGGCCAAAGTTTATTTTTTTCTTTTGTATAATCGTGTGCCCAAAGTTCGTTGTTTTGGCTAATTTTCTTTTATAAGGCATTTTTCCTATCATTGTGCTTAACTAGAGTTTTTTAGCTTGTCCATGGAATTGTTCCTTTGATAACAAAATAGTACCAAAATTAAAATATTGAGTTGCCTAAGTACATTGAATTTTCGACAGAGTCTTCCATGCAATTCTATATTATCCTCCTGCATAGTCAACTCTAGTAATTTTTTTTCACAAATCAACAGCAACCACAATCTCAATAACCAAACATCCAGGTTTTTTCCGAAGCCAAAATGACACATTCTTTCATATATTACAAACAATACTTAACTCTTGCCCACCAACATATAAGAGATAAAAATTACAATAATTGTACAGCCAAAAACAAATTTAAACCTGTCAACCAACATTAATGTATGCACAAGCGGTTGTCTTCACGCAAGCCTCAAAGAAAAAAAGCTAAGCTTTTGATCCATGGGCCTCAAATCGGATAAAGCACAAATTCTGGACATAGATAAAAAAAATTTAATATTAGTATTAGTTTAAGGCAGTAGTATTCAATGAAAGAAATTAAGGGCAACACATGCGACAAGTAAATATTGTAGAAACCACACCTATCTGAAGAACTCGTGTAACACCCCAACCGTGAGCTACTTGTTTGCTTCTTCTCGTCAAGGGTTTATGTGTAGTTATTATTATTTTAAATGTTCATTATTTCTTATTTTTAGAACTGTCAAAGTTGGTGACTTAATTCATTTTATATTTATAATATAATTAAAGTCTATAATAAATCTATAATATTCATCCTCCCAATGTCAATGGTTAGCAGTGATGAGGACGGTGATTTCCCATGGGTCTTGACTCGATAACATTGGTATATAGACACCCATCTGAGGCTTTCAAAGAGCTCGGTTCACATAGTTTCAAGTACCTAAAATTTGGAAAATATGGAAAAGAATGAATATAGAATATTCAGTGAAAAATCTTCAGGTTTTCTTTTTAAAAACGTGAGTTTGGGCCCGAATTACATCATAGACATGTCTTACCCCGAGCGCTCAACATAATTTGTTCGATTGGTACTTGTACAAAGGTTTTGATCACAAGTCACCTAGGTGCCTCACAAAACCATCATCATAGGTTTGATCATGAATAATACTTGACATTAGAGAAAATTCCTTGAATAATGGCATTATCATCATCATATATTAAAACATGGGAATTTTCTCATGTAATAGCACTGTCATCATTATATATTACAAACATATGATTTTTCTCAGATAATTCATTATAAGCATGTTTGACGAACACATAAAAAGGTGTAAAGATCACTCACATTAAATCCCTAATCGGGATTACTTTGTAACATCAATTCTTTCTTTCCTTGCTTCCTCCTTCGTTAGCACATCAGGCCTGTAACTTTTCTTTCTACTTCTATTTTGGAGTGTATAAAGAGGATCTATTGCTTTTTTTTTTAATATTTCTCTTATATATGGATAGTTTACTCTCAGTATTATTTTGGTATATGGGTATAGAATTCCCTCGTGTAAGGAATGTATTTAGGTAGTTGAGGAACCAAAGTAGTCATAAATAAAAGCATAAAGGACTAAGAAATAATTTGTAGAAGAGTAAGAGAGAGAAAGAGAGGAAGAGAGATAGAGATGGACGGTTGCTGGAAAGAAAAGGGAAGGAAATATGCCAATTTAGAGCACTTGGTTCCCAATAGTTCTTTGACAAGTGTTTTCCCCTAATTGAATGTAGCTAAGGAATAGGATTCTTCCACATTTCCACCCATTTTCCTCACATGGGTTATGCGTTGTTCCACTACATGGTTGCCACTTGGCAACCATGTATTGACTAATTTTTTTTTTTTGTAAACTCAACTTTCAACTTTTGAAAGGTCGAATGAAATCCAAATAATGAGTTATTAGTGTCTATGCGGAGCTCATGTGAAGTAATATATAATAGAAAAAATTCTAAAATCAATAATGATAGGAAAAGCTAAAACATTCTAAAGTGAACGACCAAAGTCGTCTATACAAATATTAACGTATTTTGTGTTTATTCTCTCTCTTTTTGTCATTCAATCATCAAAATAGTCCTACTCAACAGAAAAAAAGTTATAATGCATGGAGGTGAATTTCTCGGGTCGTAGCAACTCGCTACTGAAAATCCCCCAACGCAATCCTCCAACGTATTACTATCGACTGTAGGTCAACGTTGTCACCAGCGGTGCCGCCTTCATCTGTCTAAAACGACATTGAAGGTCGATAGGCCTCAGCGGGGTCTTCAGCCCTGTACAACAATCACATCTTAACGATGGGAATCGATAATAACCAACCAAGCAGCAATTGAAAGTTGCACGTTACAGAAGAAACTGACCTGGCCAGACCATTTCACAAGTGCAACAATCATGGCCAATTGCCTTACATGAGCCGCACCTTCGAACACCTTGTGCCATTGCCTTCTCCGGAGCATATTTCAGCCTCTTTCTTCTACCTCTGCCTTTTGCTGGCCGCGAATCGCATATGATAGGTCTGTCTCTTAATTTATCATGAACATTCATCTGTCACTCATTGTTTGGTCCGAGATCGGAAGAGCGTCAGATACACGTCATCCAAAATGTGCTCAATTATACTAGTGTCAGCCTCAGTCAAGGCTGCTTTCTCAATTACTCTGTGGTTCTTCTCTGCCAAGCACCGGCTATGCTCCACAAACCCCTACACTTGGAAATCAGACAGGTTGACACGAAACACTATGTTCGACTTGGCATCCTTTGTCCACCGTCGAATGATGTATTTATCTCGTAACTATTTGAATTGTTCGATCTGTACCATTAACATTCACAAGTGTAAATCGTATCGGACAAGTAAATTAGGATTTCAAGTACGACATAAAACAAAAGGTAATATGTTTTTTTTGTAAAATCATCTCACCAGCATCTAGTATAACAGGTGCCTGTAAGGAATTCCATCATATTCGAACTTAGGGCAAATGCATAAGACAAATTCATCATTAACGTCGTACATTACTTGGTGCTTACGGTCTCAAACTTTCTCGGCATCGTACGGGCTGACCTCGCAGAAGCGGGCATCCTGCGTGTTCCCTTTCATCACGTAGACATATCTTGACAGCTCTGCCACTCTTCGAGGAATATCTTGAAATTAGCCCGCGTATACCGTTCTGCCAATTGGACTTCTATGAGATGTCCCATAGAAGACACAATTCTCTCATTCACATCAACGTGATCTGCCTCGAGCTCTAAGTGCCTCTGCCACTCTAGAGCTCTCATGAACCGCATGTAGAGATCGTTCAATGAGCATTCATGGCTCAGGTATCTTTTATAAAATGCATGGTTGCTCTCAATTGGCTGCAAGCTAGTCATATCAGCTGAGAAATCACCATTGAGATATGCCGAAACCCAACGGTCGCGCAACTCATACATATTGCCAGGCTATGTGTTATCTCCAAGTAGAGTAGTTGTCATCAGCTCCGCCCAACGGTCCTCAAACTCTACTGCTTACTTAGAGCTCTAAACCCTCAACTTGTCAACATGCTTCCTGTGCACAGAGAGGTTTATTTTCTTGGGAAATTTGGCTAACATATGCCAAATACACAACCGGTGAATCGTGTTTGGGAACACCTATTGTACAGCCGCGGCTATGGTGTTGCCCTGATCGGTGATTATCATCTTCGAATGAGCATTTCCAGGCATAAAATCCACAAATTTTTCAAACAGCCAGGCAAACAACTAGGACTTTTGACCAGTAAGTACCCCGCATCCAAACACTACAGTCTGCCAATAGTTGTTAATGCCAACGAACGGACAGAACCACATACCGTATTTGTTTGTGTTAACACCAAGCTGATTCTTATCAGATGTCTCATAAGTGTAGTAGAAGTTTTCATTGCTCTGCTTTTCCGACTCAAAATGCTCTATCATTGTTTCTACATCATATCCTCCTACGGCTGCTTGAACATCCCATACATGGTTTCTTAGGTCTCTCCCCAGGCATCCAACTAGCGATGGCCCTCCAAAGTCAACTTCTAACAGCCTGCGAAGTTAGATAGTAGACAAGTTTGCTTCAGAGAACTGCTGACTAAGCATCTTCTTCGCCGCTGAGACTTCAAGGTACAATCCTAGCAAGTGAACCTTACACGGTGTGGCTAGGGAATGGTTATGCTCTGCTGTAAACTTAGTGACTGACCACCTGTCTCCATCTTTGTTTAAGAAGATTATCATCCTCGCTTGACATCTGGTTCTAACATCACCCCGCTTCCATTCCCTGGAGCGCTCAGCTATATGCTTGAACTTGTTCTGCCACCGCATGTCTTTCTGACCCTCCTTGTTGCATACAAACATTTTCTAGCAAAACTCTTTCTGTAAATTCCTTTTCCAACTCCCTACCCCAACACTAAAACTGGCCTGCCTCGCATACTCTTTGTAAGACTAGTATCCATCGTGGACGGATCGAAATTGCTGGCCCAAATAAGGGATAGCACTTGTAGTCACGTGTGGAACGTGTAGTGTATCCTCTTTCTCTGAATCCATTTCTGCATATGAAACTTAGTAATAATTAGTTATGCAACCAGAAAGTAAATCAGATAACTAATCAGTGGCAACTCCGTCTACCTTTTTCATTACTGTGGATCTCCACTGTCCGCTCTTGTGGTTCTGTTACTGACTGTGAAGTTGACATTGTTCACTTTCTCCACCTCATCACCTGTCAGTAAAAAAGTTTGACATTCATACATTATGAAAAGTTACATTATTTATCGGTTGGCTAATTATAAATATTAACAACAAATGATATGTAAATTAAACTTATGCTTCAATGAAGTTGATTTTCAAAAAACAAAAGGTAAAATGAGTTCGATAATGAACTAAGTACCATTACATTATGTGTATAACAAGATGCAAACAAAAATAAAAAATGAGGTAGAGCAAGAATAAAAAATTTCCAGTTCTTTTCTATTTCACATTCTGCCAGTTTGAGCTAGGGGAATATGTGAGGAAGCTTAACATAGGAGTTACTATGGTTAGTATTTATGTTTCTAGGTGCATTGTTAAATAATATGTGCATGCAATTATTTTCAATATAAAACTAGGTGCATTGTTAAAGAACATCAAGTTTCTAGCATTTAGTGAGACAATTTCTTGTATGAATGGATCATTAGAATTTGATATATGCTTAATGTCATCTTAAGGATGTCCCAATTAAGTCAAAGAACATACGGAATTTAGAAAGTGTACGATGCAACTTCGAGAACATTAGAGTTCCTTTGCATGAATTTTATTCATAACAATCTTATTATATAACAGAGAAATTGGAAACAATTTGTTTTATCTCTTTAAGATGGCAGTGGACACAAATTAATTATTCTAAAGCAATCTAATACCGCCAAAGCCCAAAAGAGGTTAGAAAATTGCCAGCTTCACAGTAAAAAATAAACCAGTAAATCATGTAGTATACATATTAATAAAAAACAATAAAGTAATGGCTCTTTTTTCTTGTCTGACGTGATCATATGAACGGACTAATCAAATAGTCCAGCATTTCTCTTATTTCAGTAGAAGAGACCTTCACATTGCAACTCAAAAATAACAAAGACAGAGATAAATAACAAAGGCAACATATTGAATACCGATCTAAAGAAGCATTATGCTAAATCCCTATCAGTTTCAAAATTGGCCAACATCAGTAGGAGCAATATGAGTACAACCAGCAACTTTTCAAGAGGAAAATTCTCTTTTATTATTAAAGTCATAACATCAAGTAATTAAAGCATACTAAGTTTGATTCTGAATGCTGAAATCTAAAGATTTACCTACTGAAGTGAGGAACCTAACTCACTTGTGCTGAACTAAATAAAGGCAAAGGGGAACAAATCGGTCACTGTAGCGCCCGATGTTCGTCAGTCGCCAGTAGCGCCAAGAAGCCTCAACGCCGGTGATGGGGTTGGGAGGGAGAGAGAGGGTGAGAGAGCAGGTTAGGGTTGGGTGAACAAAATTGGGTTCTATCGACCAAGTCCTCTTATTTGAATTCCAATTTTTTTTTATAATACCCAGTCAACGCCCAACCAGACTATCACGTCAGAAGTAGACGGTGTAACTCCACCCACAGTGGTTGGGTGAACGGGACTCTTCAAATGATCGCTTAAATAAAAAGTTAAAAGATTTACATTTCATGCCCAAAGTTACTTCTTTCTTCGTGAATTGCTCCTCGACTCTAGCTTAAAATAAAACAACAGATACAAAGCTTAAACAAATTAAAATATATGATTTAACCAAAAAAAGGAGAAAAGAAAAAAAAAATGTTTAAAAGTCTTATATGTGCTAATACCTACGGAGGAAAATAGAAAATTACTATTACTCTAATAATATTATTAAGTAAAACTTTTAAGTTATCATGTGCATTTCTTCCGATCTAAAAAATTAAAAAAAATAAAAAAATAAAAAATGTTTTAATTTGTTCATTATCCCAAAAATTTTGGTATTGGGAATTTTTATCTATATATTCATATGCCGTGCGATAATCTGAATAATTGCAAGTGGTACATTAACAATGCCTGACTTTTTTTTTCTTTTTCTTACGCACCATCATGAGTAGAGTTCGATTTTGTTCCCCCTATTTAACCGGGTATCTACCCACAGTTAAAAGGGGTTAGTTGTAATAAAGAAAAAGAATTAAACTTAACATTTTAATTAATGTATCCTAGAATCCCTCTCCCCACGCACAACTATTTCTCTCTCTTCTATTTATGTAGAACAACAGTGTCTCTCCATTCTCTCCATGCTCTCTCTCTCTCTCTCTCTCTCTCTCTCTCTCATTATTTTGTTTTAATATTTTTTAGGAATTATATGAAGCTTCATATAATAAAAAGTAAATAAAATGGAGTTTTGAACAAGTTAAATTTTGATTGTAGAGAAACTCATTTCAATATATGAATATATATCGGGTATATGAATATTTTTTTTCTTTTTATTATTAAACTAGATTCTCACCCATGCGTTGCACGGAGAAGATACCAAATTAAATTATATCAAATACTCCACATTGAACTGCAAAGTTTTAATTATCTTATTATTAACTAATAGTTATTATGTGCTTACTTGATATGAAATGCTATTAAGTGACCTTAGTAGGGATTGCCAAAAAAAAAGGTCAAACCCCATACCCACGAGTACCTGATCCTATAAAGACGGGGAATACCCGACTAAATTGGTAATTTAGGTCGGGGATAAGATAAAGAAAACCGACCCGACTTAACAATGGACTGGGGAAGGTTATGATAATTTTTACTCATATCCAGCCCGTTTAATTATTTCTTGAAAAAAATAAAAATATTTACTAAAAATTCTAATGGTTTATATGTAAAAAAAATGATAATACTTATGAAGAAAGCTTAGTAATTTGAATTGCAATTTTAGTATTTATAATAATATTCACTAATAAATGGGTAATATGAATTACCCGTACTAGCTTGTCCCTAACCTGACTCCGATTTAAGTGGGGATGGTAAAAAAAAAATTTGATGGGTTGGGTTGGGTTGGGTAGCGGTTGTAGCATACCTGATCCCGACGCGATTCATTATCATTCTTGTATCTCAAAAAATTAAATATTTTATTTTTTCCGTGACTATACCGTTATGAGAATTTTGTAAACCATAAAACGTTAATTAAACCATATTTATAATTACACCATATTTATTATATATATAAAAAGTAACCTAATAACGACTCGATTTAAAAATATATATAAAATAATTAAAAATTAATACATCAGCTAAAAAGAAAATAGTATAATGCAAATTAGGAAATTCTTCCTAACATATATATTAAAAAATTTTGAATTAAAAAATAAAAAATAAAAAACTTTGAATATAGATTAATCCAGCAAAATGTCTAAGTACATAAGATATTCAGTATAGAAATCTCAAATTTGAGATCCCAACTGTCGATTAGCAAAGATAATAAATCAGAAAAGATTTGCAAAACCTCTGAGAAAGATTCTTGAAGATAAGAATAGATAAATACCACAATCCCTAATTAATTGAAAAAAATAGAAAATATTAATCTACAATTTACTACACAAATTACCTAAGCACGGTTTACCTAACATGTAAGAAAAAGTCTAAAATAACCTCATCTAAGACAGTTTTAGGGGGAAAATGTGGTAAATTGTATGGCAAACTTAATTCCTTATATATATATATATATATATTACAAAATAAAAATAGTAATTACCGAAAAAGATCACCCCAAAATTTAATTCAAAGCTTAAAAACAACTTCAAATTTCAATTCTCAATTTTACCAATCAAAAATTTCATTTTTTGAGTGTTACAAAGAGATTAGTTGTATACACATGCGTTGCACGGAATAGAATAATTAGCTAAAAATGCATGTTAATTTGAAAAACTAAATTATTATAATTTTATTACATACTCACTATATATGTTATTAATATACATAAACAAAATCAAATTGAAATGTACAATATTTTCGCTTGACACAAAAGTAATTAGATTGTCATTCATAAAATAATACTATTAATTAATAAAAATGAGAATGAGAAAATTTTACAAAATTGATTTCATATTGAATATGAAAACCAAGAAACTATGGAAAAGAGAGCATACGAAATTTATACAACTCCATAAGTACCCTACACCCACATTTGTATTCAATAGGGTGTGAATGATATTGATTTATCAGAATAAATTTTTTTCCACATTCATTCTTCACCATATATTCTTAGAAAAATTATATTTTGCATTTCCTCATACAATGCCATACATTCTCTAAAGAAGTAACTATTCACTAAATCTATTGTAAAAAATCTAAAGTATACAGTTTCTTATTACAAAAGATCTAAGAGAAACAATATTACAATAAAGGATAAATTCTATATGATTTACCATTTATCTCTAACATTAATTTTTAACTATTTTCCGTTCTAAAAAGAATTAAAAGAATTTTTTATTTTGGTTCTAAACCATTATCATCAAATATTATTACTATTATATCATCTCAACTTAAATTTTTACCAATACATGTTCCCAAAAAAATAAATAATAAATTAAGTAATGTACTAAACATATAGCCCTATGTTTTATGACGTGTGAATTATCATATTGAATTAAAGTAAAAGTTTGGAAACTAATATAATTTTACTTTATTATCATATCCTCAATATCACAAAGAGGCACTTAATCGAAATGAGAAAAAGTCCTAATAACTCAATACTTGAAATTTGTTTATTAACTGTTAGAATTTTAAAGAAATATTAAATCTTTAAAAATAACCTAAAAACTAACAGAATAGATATAACAAAAATTAATAGATAACAAATAGCATATTATATATGAAATAAAAATATATATAAATTTTTATATATTATTATAAAATACAATAAAATAATAGTTGTAACTAATAGATAAGTATTATTATTATTATTATTATTATTATTATTATTATAAACAAAGAAAATAAAATAAAAAAAGTATATAAAAGTAGGATAGTGGTTTTGGCGGGAAAAATTGCATATGACCACTATCCTACTTTAATATATATAAGATAAGATAAGATTCTTTTTAATCTCACTGGGTACTCCATTTTTAGAAGAGCTGTCCATCAATCGTGTTGGTGAAAATAATTGAACATTCTCGGAGAATTTATTCAATCGATTTGGAGTTTTTGTGTCGAGCCAAAATACGCCAGAAACATTAAATCAATTTGTAGTATTAAAGTATAACACGCTGGGAGAAGCCAAATGAGTGGAGCAAGATGAACAAAATCATTCATATAATTGACCTATTAACAACTAACGTCATCCAAAAGAGCACAAGTAGAGGACGATGGATACATCTGCAAGCCGTAATTAAAATGTTTTTATAGAGATAGTTATAATAAATGAGACGACAATATGCAAAACAATATCGTAGCATCATCCTAGTTGAGGTTTCTTAGGGTCAAATTGCTAAGACTACAAACAAAAAGCTAAAATCCCATATCAGTTCAACTATTTCAGCAATTTCTTGGTCAATTTTATCAACAAAATCTCTAAAGCAATTTCTTGGTCAAATTCATCATTATTATAATCTCTAAGCTGCAAACAAAGGTAAAAAAGAGTTATCAGTAGTTAGCCAAACTCAGATATTCAAAAACATATCACGACGCTCTTCCGATCTTTTATTTTATTTTTTTAGACAAAAGCATAACACATACAATTTTGGAAAAAACTCATATTAATCATGCGCACTATAACTTGGAAAAGTATATATACTAAATATACATTTTTTTATATTAAAATTTAGTACACATTGCCAATTGAAGTTTTTACTTGCCATTTTTAATCCTCCAAGTCTTGCATTTCTCCACTACAAGAATGTTGGGTAGGCAACTCTGACCGAAAAAGGAACCAATGAGCAATTGGATTAACTTAGTAACAAGTCAATAATAATAACTATATGATACTGTTTAGAACTTTACCCATGAGAAGACATGACCAAAATTTCACAAGTCTATTAATAATGTAATCCCATAACATAATCCAGTGAAAGATTAAATGATATGGATACTCATTAATTACCTGCTGTATTCACTGGATTAAATGATATGGATACTCATTAATTACCTGCTGTATTGGAAATTCCATCCACGATATTATAGCTGGCATGAAGGCCTTGTTGAGATGCGATAACATTCCATGGTTGGGACATGCCTTGACGTGGTAAGCTTACATATCGATATATATAGGTATGATATTAAAATTCCAACATGGTACATACGATATTAAAATTCCAACATGGTACGGCCAGGGTTCAAGGGCTCTTCAGGTATGATATAAGTTGTTGCATTCCTATTGTCTGTCTTGGAATCTTGAAAGAAAATGTATCATTTTTCATCTCTTTCACGTGAAAATATTCAAGTATATACACACATATATACATACACGTGCAGATATTCAAGTATATACACACATATATACATACACGTGCAGATATTCAAGTATACTTTTTGTTAGTTATTAACCTGTTCTTTTTGATGATTTCTTCTTATGCGATTTTGTTTCCAATCGACCTTTTATTCTTTTGCTAGATTGGCCTAATTTAGAGCGTCTTTTTGTTGGGTCTCGCAACTATGGCTCCTCTTGCGATTGTGACTTATTATGATGTGTATCGGCCATGGTACACAAGCTTTGTTCAACTTTGTTCAAATTTGTACAAATTTAAAGCAATTGGTCCCAACTTTGTTCAAATTCTTCAATAGTTTCTGCATTGTAAATACAAGCTTTGAATTGCCATGAAAATAATTTGTACCCATTACTACTCAAGTTCTTCGCAGCGTTTTGACAGATCGGAAGAGCGATCTAAACAAAATTGATGATGACTTTCAGGTAGTAATTCATCAATAACACTTGATATGGCTGCTGACTGATCAGTAAATATGCTTTTTGGCTTCTTTCACCCCATAACTTCAAAGAAAGTAGTGAACAACCATGTTATGGCATCAATTGTTTCACCATCCAGATCAACCACATCCAAAAAGTGTTGTTTGCCCATGATGATTGACACTGACAATTGGTGCACATAACATATCATAATTGTTCATCCAAAATGTTGTATCAAAACATACCGCATCACCAAATAAAGCATAATCTCATCTTGATATGGCATCAAAAAAAACACACCGTGTATCTCACCATCTTCATGGGTCCAGAAAGCATAAAAGAAGTGTTTATTTTCCGCTTTCTTTGGTTTGAAGTATTTAAGGGGACAATCTGCATCACCTTTCTTGAAAAATTCTGCCCTTTTTCTTCTAATCAAATTATTACAGTCGGACCTTGTGACGTTGCTCTTTTGATCTCCATCGGCTTCTTCACACAAGTAAGAGAAAATTTACCCTTGCTTTATTCCAGACGAATGCATTTTCTTCATAATTTCAGCTTGTGAAAAATCAATTTTCCTTGGCGACCTCAAATAATATGAATGCTCATGTGGGAAAGGTTATAAGAATGCTCTGCTTTGAACTCAATTAGTTTATACTTGTCTTCGGGAACCCGTTTAACCACAAATGTTGCCTTATAATCGAACCACTTATTATCTCTTTTTCTTTCAGATGTCTTGATCTTTTTGGAAGTGCCCTCACATGAACAAACTAGTGCTTGCCGTTGGACGATTTTGTTGTCAGATCTGTTCTTGCTTGTTCTTTGTATCCTTATGCTAAAGCCAACCATCCTTCCATATGCATTATAGAAATCATAAGCTCCTTTTATTGTGTCAAAGACCATTCCAGTTTTTGGCTCTTCCTTGTGATTTGTTTCGTCTTCAGTCTGATCATCAGAACCTCCACCATCTTCCTCAACCAGTGGAATTTCTTTTCTGCATTAAAAGCTAAGTCTTCAATTCTTCACAAGAATTATCAATGTTTGCATCCATACTTAGATTTTTGTGATCATCTATGTTAGCTGTAAAAAAGAGTTAATGCTATATCTATGTATTTCTTGGAAAAATTCCAAACAAAGTACTAATCACTATTATCATTCTATATGAAAACAAATGTAACAAAATAATTATGACTAATGTGTTTAAGTGATCAAACAAGTTATGATGGCCTATTTCAATTTATTGGGTTGATGCTAGCCTATCTATAATTCATCATGCTTTAACTTGCTTCCCAAATTAATTAAAGAGACTATGATTATAGAAATTAACAAGCATAAATAAATAGTCTGTTTTCATGAGTATTTTTTTATACACAAGCATTATTACACAACTCGACCAACTTAAAAAATAGGATTAAGAATTCCAGAAAATAGCATATACAATAACTCCAATATTAAAATACTAGATTTAGAGTTGGAAGCAATGCACAATTTCAAAAAAATTAAAAAATCTGCAATAATATACATTACAGGGAGCATCAAATTGAAATTCCCCAATCCCCTTCCAATTGTGAAGAAATTGAAGCCATGCAAATGATACACACTAAATTTTTTTTTTTTTTCTAGATGGGATCAAATCCCATGCAAACAAAAATTAATGTGATACAATGGGTAGACAAAAGCCAACTACGCGGATAGAACACAATATATATAATACCATTCGGCTCAGAAAACACACCACTACTTAACTTACCCGGAATGAACAGAAATGTTCGATGGCAAAGATGGTCTTCGATTTTCCGAAACCCTTTTCTCTGAATTTCTGAGCTCGCAACTCTATTTCATTCCTATTTTTTCCATGTTTTATTATGTGCTTCTACGGGGACGAAGAGAAGAAAGAATGAGGCCGGAAGTAGAAGAGTCCAACGTGTTGCAGAGTTTTTGAGATCGATGGGAGAGAGGGAGAGAAATAGTTGTGCGTGGAGAGAGGGATGTAAAGTTTACTAAGCTCTGATATCATGCGTTGAGTTTACGGCACACCAAAAAAATTATTGTTATTATACACTCACAAAATATTTATTTTACAATGGGATACTTTTTAATTCTCTCACTAATCCTATTTTTATTCACTCTACCTATAACTCTTAAACACTCAACAACTCACTACTTGGGCACTTACACTCTCACCCTACTAACTTCGCGCCTCCACTTTTCTCTTTCTTGCATTTCACACACCACTATCTACCACTCAAATTTGACTCCATTTCTCTCACACAAATGCAAAGATTGTGGGGGGGGGGGGTATTTATAGGCAATATAGGTCGGTGATGTCAGCAGTCCATTTCCTCTAGATTATTCCAAAAAATGGTAGTGATGTTGCTTCTCAATTGCTCTAGAATTTCTCTCCAAAAATGTCGGTTGTGATTAACAATTCTTGATTTTTTCGGGCTTTCGAAATCAGTGATGACCTCTTCAATTCTTCCCTTCAGCACCGATTTTCCATTTGAGCATTTTCTTCCAATTCTTCCAAGCCATATCTGAGTATCTCTGATTCTTGTTGTCACCAATTCTTTCAGGCTCTTTGTGCTTTGGCACAATGAGCTCTTCTATCTTTGGCCTTCTCCATTTGTCATACTTGATTCCCTTGGCATCCTCTTCTAGGCTCAGTGTATCATCGATTTCAATGGTGCTATGTCCCATTTTACCAACTTGATCTTCCTTTTCTCTTGCTGTTCTTCTTCAATTTCTTCCGACTCTGGCGGCTCTCTTATCTTTGATGCCTACTAAGATGTTTCCTTGTCATGCCCCCAAATTTATTACCTTATTTTCTCGTATTGGTAGCGAAAGCATTTGATAAATGAATCTTGATTCTTAATTTGAAGGCGAGACTTTACCAATACAAACGTGACGCTATTATACATAATATCATGTTATTATCACTTTACAATAACTATTGCGGCCACCCACAACGAAATCTCTTCCATACACCGAAATCTCGATCACATACATGTATCTTCTCCATTCTTAGCACGATCTAGCCACAAAGCTCTTAATTTAGCACCTACAGAGTAGTTAAAGGGAATGAAAGGAGGGGTGAATACAAAGTACCCAGTGAATAACAACATGCATTGGCTCATGATGAAATGCAAGAAATGCTATAATACCGCAAAGGAAACCATTTATATACACAAGTTAGGCCACCACTAGCTTAGCCTCTACCCGTAAGAGCAAGGTTTTAAAGGTTCAAGATGACCAAGATTGTAACATCCCGTGAAATTCCTCTATTTGAAATAGGGATATCTTCGGATTAATAATTGGTTTTGATATTCAACTATAATTAATCGATGAATAATGGAATGTCTACTCCAGACATTTTATATGAATATGAAGACATTTTTGGTTTAGTTGACAATTACTTGAATATATGTCAATTTCTTCATCGGTTATAGAAATTTGTTACAGGAATGATTAAGTTTAATCGGGTAGTAAATTTTGAGACGAAAAAGATTCTTAAGGTAACGATATGATGTTTCACTATTATAATCGGAAAATATAAGGACTTAATTATTGAGTTTAATAGATGAAGGGGTTACTAAGAGTTAAAGGGAAAGATTTGAGACACTTGGATCCAATAGCTAGTTTCCACATGCTTTGAATCCAAGACACACATTTGGCACCTTGATTAACTAAGATTCATTACTAGCCCTTCAATTTGACTCATTGCTATGGACAAGTTGGGCTCTTTGCATTGGTGGAACTCAAAGTCTTTAGGGAACAAGAATAAAATTCGTCCATATATGGTGCATGGCTTTGGAAACTCACAAAAAACTTTCCAAAAACTCTATTTTGTCTCTCCAAACAAGGCTTAGCTCATACACATATAGAATCCACATTTTAAGGGTTACTTTGCTTAGATTTACCAAGGATTTGAGGGTGTTTTGTCATTGATTGTCAAGTCTCCATTTAAAAGATTCAAACAAGCAAGGTGAGTAATCCATTTCTTTGGTTTATTTGCATGCATAAGTTTCAAGAAAAGGTATGTGTTTTGATTATTGTTAAAATGATTTCTTGCATAAGAAGTGATAGAGTTCCTCTACCCAATTTGTATTGTTTGCTTTGATTTGATCCATGTTAATCGTTATGGATTGAAAGTTTGGAAATCCGGTAAAAGCAAACCGGAAATTGTTGTGAATCAATTGTGTTGCCATTGGTATTTGAAAGGCAACGAGGCGCCATGGATAGTAGAAATTTCTAGTATTTGGGGCCCTATAATGTGAGCAAAATGATTTGTGCATCTTGAAGTTCTTAAGATTGAAGCATGAAATGATTTTTATTAACCTTTGATAAACCAAATTGATGTATTACTCACGGGGTATTTTTATACTCACCTTTTATATGACTCTCTTTTATAGATGATACATCGAAGAATTGTTGAAAAGAAAGCCGAGGAATGGAGGATGTCTCATGATGCAAGCCAGATAATGCATGTAATAGAAATTGATCTTTGGGCGTATTATGAGGATGAGCCTATGTTTGTTATGTATTTAGGCACCTCATATGAGTTCGAGATCTATTATGCCTTCTCCCTCAATCTTGTGCACCATGACAAGATTATGAGGGATAAGCCAATGTTTCTTGTCTAATTATGTGTATGGAAGCTACTATATTACTAAATAAAATTTTGCTTTTGTGGAAGGTTTTGACACAAGACATGAAATCCTAATTTTTACTTGTAAAGGTTTCCAAATCTTGTGCTCGGTTTTATATATATATAAAGTGACTTTTATATATATCGTGTTTCTTGTTCTTATTATAGATACTACACTTAAAAATAATTAAGATGACAAACAACACTATTTCATCTAAGGAATAAAAGAGGTTTATTGGCAAGTCGTGCCCTCGATTTTGGACAAAAGTTGTGAAAAGAAATTTATAACGCTTCCGACAAATTCATTTAGTAATAAAACTTTAACCAATGTTTTTATTTATCG